>OZ025186.1:9314245-9407245 GCA_964019065.1 Catostylus mosaicus
CTCCCCCAATCTCAGTTAAGCAATGTATATCGCACGCTGGTACAAAGTCACCTGCGATAGCCAGATGTTATTTGGGGTAGCCTTTTAAATTCAAGAATGGAATCCCTTCAATGCTTTCAAGACAAAGCCATTTCCATAATCGAAACTTACAGGATTAAATATGAATGTTCAAACAATTTCCTCAGTTCTGAGCAACTTTTCATCTTTGATTGTGCCATAATGGCCTATAAGATCATGAAGAGACTCTGCCTAGAAAATCTCTGCTAAAAGTTTCAACAAAGATCCCAATACTCCAGCTTTAACACACGATTCTGCAGAGATCTACAGACTTCGAGGTAAAATCTGAAGTATGCAGAAAAGGATTTTCCTATTTTGCTGATACGGTCTGGAATGAAATCCCAATAAATATCATTTCATAAAAAAACTAAATGCATATTTGATGAGCTGAAACTCAAATAAAACACGACTCCCGGAAAGATCAGCATTTCCATGTTTAGTTATTTGTAGTTACATGTATGATTTTAATAAATAGAACTTTCTTTTTAAATTTATCTAGGCTGCAGGGATTTTGTATGTAAGTAATAACTATCAATAAGGCTTAAATTAAAGGTAAGCTAACAGCCATTGAAACTAGCAGAACCTTTCATGGCCTGGCTCCACAATATCTAATGCATACTTTTTCACAAAAAATATCACAGCTCACATCTGACAATCTTTGGTATTCAACAACTACCATGGTGTTATCAAAGAAAAACTATTAATCTATTAATCTCTGGAATGATCAAGAATTTGCCAGCATCTAAAAACAGTTTTTTGGGCAATCTAATAAAGTTTTGAACTGAAACCGCCAAACAATAATAGACTCTAGGTAGAAATACCCAATGGGACTTCTCACATTTATGTAGGATAAAGGTGTACAATTACTTGTTGTACAACTATTGCATTCAATCATACAATTAGTATTTTGAGTTATGACTTTTGTAATGCTGAATTAGTGAATTACTGAATGACATGTTTCATAAACCAAGTACAACTGACCTTGTGGAAAATTTGAAAAGATTTTTGGCAATGATGTTATAATGAGATTTCAAAATAATCAAAGACATTATTCTTGCCTTGTCTACATGAAATTCCCATTTTTTTTGAACAACTTTTTTTGGGAGAAGTTTTATGCCAGAAATGTATTTTTTGGCTTATGTTATGCACCTAAGCCTAAGTACCTCTATCCTAAATATATGGAAGTAACCCTACTGGGAAGAATGCAAAGGTGATATTACGATATAAATGAACAATTCCCAATAAATAATCAGCCAAGAAAGTTTACTCTTTTAGAGCTTGCCTCATTACCAAAAAAATCCTAATGATTTTGTCATGCTTCACCACAACCATAACCAAAAAATTTGTGGTCGGGGATTAAATCTATTATTTCTAATAAAAATTGTAGTACATCAGTTATATGGAGAATAAAGGACGAAAATGATAACAACTCATCTGATCCTACAAAAATTGCAATTATTTTTAATGACTACTTTGTTAATGTGCAGATTGTATAGCAAAAAATATACCTAGATAACCAAAATCTGTTCCAGATCAAGTTAAACGCAAAAATACTTATTAAATGTTTCTGTCTCCAGTTACTTGTAACATGAAAATTGAGGATATAATACTAAATTTCAACCCATTAAAATCTATTTTAGCATACCGATTAATTTAAAAAAAGTTCTTGAGTCTCACATCTCTCATCATTTGACAAAAGTTGCTAAACTAAACTTAAAGTTGCAAAAGTAATCCCTCTCTTCAAACAGGGAGCTTCCTAGATTGAATCCAAGTATCTCCCTATTACCAATACTTGGTAAGTTGTGTGAAATGGTCATGCACAATTAACCATACCTTTGTTACATCGAACAATATCATTTACCCCTTACAATTTGGTTTTTAATAGAATCATTCGGTTGAATATCGATTAATAAGTATATCGAAAGCCATTCAAAGTATGTTGGATGATAAAAAATATTGAAGTGGAACATTAGTGACCTCCAAAAAGCCTTCAATACAGTCAAACATAATATTGTACTCTCTAAACTTGAACACTTTTCTATCAGAGAGAATGTTCACAAGTGGTTTACATCAACTTATCTGACAGACATTGATATGTCGCTGTAAATGGGAGAGGTTCTAACCTCTTGTAGATGACATATGGTGTACCCAAAAAATCAGTACTTGGCCCCTTACTTTTCTTCTCTTTTCTAATGACCTGACCAGTGTCTCTTTTAGTTGTGATAGTAAAAAAAGAGGGATATTCCAACTTGTAATATCTGGGTTTATCATACAAAAATTAAACAAGTGAAAAGGTTTAGTTTCTTGGGAAGCTTGATCACATCAGACAGTAGGTGCGACAGGGAGATGATATGAAGAATTGCATTGCCAAAAAAGGCCTTTTCAAATATGAAGAAAATCTTGTGCAGTCCAAAGATCTTCTTACCAACTAGATAAGCGGTGCTGGAGTATTACACTTTGCCGATCCTGAAATATGGAAATGAGACATGGACTGTGTCAAATGGAATGAAAAGAGAATATATGGAGCAGAGATGTGGTTCCTATGTAGAATATTGAGGATAGGATGGAAAAATCATACAACAAGTGAACACGTTTTGCTTCAAGGTGACATGGAAAGAAAAGTGATGGAAACTATTAAGAAACAGCAACTACAATTCCTCAGAATTCAGGGATTGAGCTTATTCCGTCCAAGGGGAACAGAAATGAATGGCATAAACTGGTCGCTGGCGTCAAAGGATAAGGCACAAGAAGAAAAAGACCCAGTGTCTCAAAAAACTAAAATTCTACCTATTTACAGATGATAGATTTTTGTAATATTGATTAAAAAACTGATACTTTACAAAAGCTGCCTGAAAAGGTAAATATATGATGCAAATGAACTTTTACTTAATACCAATAAAACTAATTACATGATTTTTCATTCTCCTGCTGGTACCCTTTCTGTCAGCACAACATTAGAAATCAGCAACAAACATATTTATCTAGAGTAAAAGATATAAAGTTCTTGAACTATGATTAGATGAACACCTTAGCTGGAAGTATCATCTGTCTCTACTATCAAAGATGTTATCTAGGACCTGCAGAATCCTGCTTAAAATCAGAAAATATCTTCCTACTGCGGACTTGGGGTGCATATACAATTCTTTGTTTGCGTCATTTCTTCAGTATGGTAGTATTGTTTGTGCTCAAATTCCTATGTGGAACCATTATCTAAGCTACAAAATAGAGCTATTACGTGCATTAGACAGCCCTTAAACCTTCTCTGCCATTTTTCAAAGATTAACACTTGCTTGAATCAGATATCTTTAAACTTAAACTCTCGACCTTTGTCTATTAATCATTAACAGCGTTAGCATCAAATTGTTTTCACAGTGCATAACCACTACAATGCTATTCGGTATGGCTTGGCCTTAATTCCATATCTGGGGGTCAAGCTATGGAATGGCCTACCAATTGTAATGTTCACATAATTAACATAATTAGTATTCTTATGTCCCGTATGTAATCCGCCCATGTAATCGTACACGTGTTGGTTATTCAGTTCAGTTCATATGAATGGAGTTTAGATGTAGTATATAATCATGGACATGCTTCCTTGATCGACTCCTTCATCGACTCCTACTAAAACATTATACCAATTGAGATTAGAAACTCAACTTCTAACTTTCTTCTCAAGAGAAATTTACAACAGTATCTTCTCAACATCAGGTAAACCTTTCCCCAGTAAATTATCAAAACAAAAGGCTTCTAAACATTATAAAACCTCTCTTAAGTTTTTAAAAGTCACAATCCAAAAAATCAATAGGGGGACTCTCTTCTCCTTAGCTGGCCAACTTAAAGAGCTTCTGCTTAGAAATCATTTATCTTACACAAGAAAGATTAAATATTTACATTACTTTGTTCTTTTCTGTACATAAAGTATTGCTCTTAATAAGAATTATGTCTTTTAAAAGTGATGTTTGTTGTGATTATTTCAATATGTAGTAATTATATAGTTGAATTAGTGTATATGATAGATTAATTGAATTTGAGAGGTAGTCCAAACACAAGTATTTATATTTTGTTTTAATCTGATTAAATTGTGAACTGGCTTGCTCATATAATGGCTTAATCTTATCAGCAAGCACTGATGCATCTACTTAAAATCAGTGGCGCCGTGGGAGCACAGTTTTTAGGGGGGCCAAAGGTTCAAATTTTCCGACAACGAGACAATTTTTCCGACAAAACCAACAGCAGTGAACCCCCTTATAATGTCTTGTTTCTCAAGGTATCTTAACAGTCAATGAATAATCTTGTGATGTACTGAAAGAAGGAGAAAAAGAGGAAGCGGGAATACTTAATTACAAATCTAAAGATTGTGGACTCGATAGAGAATTTAAGTCTTGTAAAATTTGAATTCAGAGTACTAACTTCTTTCTTTACAATGGTATTTTTGCAAAAACATCATATATCTCATCAAAATTTGATGGTTTCGACATACTATGGTTAACGCTTAACAGAATAAGGGAATTTAAATGATCCAGTCCCATGGTTGACCGGAAACAATTCATAACAATTTTCAATTTTCAGAGTGTCCCTTGACTGTCATTTGGTTGAGCCTATAGGAAGAATGACAAGAATTCTATAAAAAGTGTTCAAGATTTTCTTCGATAAATCTTAATGCTGTGATGAAGTTCTACCTTCGCAAGGTCCTTATCATTTCTTTCCATTTCTACTAAAAGGGGTCTCTCCTTTCATCTTCACCTCAAAAAACATATTCTTCTCTTTGGCCACATTATGGAATGCATCATCTGGTAGGCCATCAGTTGTGATAATCTAGCAGAATTGTTCTGGATCGAGCAGCGCAAATTTACAAAGTATGGCTTTATGACACGAGAATCGTGTTTTTATTGATGACAAGGCTCTATCAATTGACTAGATGCACGTTTTCCGTCAGTATTTGGCGTTTGGATTCTCTTTACTTTAATAATTGGAGAGCTCTTCACTCGCCTTCTTCCTTCTCATAAAACGTTTTGCTGGAAAATCTTGCTGCACTATTTGTGCCTGCTACTGAGCCCTTTGTTTCAGCCAATACTTTCGTATAATCACTTCGCATTCGAGGTAACCGCCCCTCTGCCATCTCGACTAATCTTACTGCACAGATCGATTTGATCTGACTGAAGAATATTTGAAGCGGGACGGTGATAGCGAAAATCTTCCGGAAAACATTTGCTGTCATTATGGTTTCAAAAGATGTAAATTTGTTTTCAAGATTACAGCGTCAGTGACCGTTTCCCCGCTCACGTTTGACTACCGGCACTGCTGTAACATATATAACAAGCAGTTCAACAAGTCCTCTGAGCTTGCAAAACACATATTCTCAAGCGCTTTTGAGTGCGACCACCATCTAGTGGTGGAAATCCTATGCCGGCGATAGACTCTTTAGATGCCCCTCTCTTCTTTCACTCTTTCGTAATTGATTTTTTATAACAAGAGATGAACTTCCTACAGCACTGAATATTTGTGGAAAGAACATTTTTTAAATTTCACAAATATGAACTTAAAAATTTCCGACAAGTATCGAAATTATCCGACAAATTTAATTCAGGGGGGGCCAAGGCCACGGCGCCACTGCTTAAAATATCGTTTCATAAAGAGTTGCGCAAAGTCATGCTGAGTTAGCTGAGTTTTGCCTCGTCGTATAGTCTCTAGTACCGAATAATCGTTCCCCGCTTATTAATTTCTGAAAAAAATTTCTAACCCCTTGCTTTATCCCAACCCCAGTTTTTCTTTTCTTGAAAACTTTAAATGACAATATACATAAATTATCTTTGAATAATTTCTACCAAGCAATTGTATATAAGTGAACCTATTGCAATATTCTCATCTTTTTGCTTTATTATATATACAGAACAATCTCCAACCCCCTGTTTGTTCCAAACCCTGTTTCTTTTTCCAACCCCCTGATCATTGTTATATTGAACCATTTCCAACCCTCCGGTTATTCTTACCCTTCCCTGTTTATTCAAACTCGAGAGTAACTAGCGTCAAATGCTTAAATTTAAAGGCGTTATGAAGTCGGAAGGTCCTTAGAGAGAGGTATTTTAAGGCTCATCAATTGAACAGTACGAAGAATGGAGAAGAACGGATCAGTCAATCTGAATCAGTCTCAATTAGTATCAAAACCAGTTTGAGTTCCCATCTCCTCAGATTTGAGAAATGAGTAAGAAGCTCATGACAAGTTGATCAAAAAGCTTCCATTCTTTCTTGACTGTTCAAAGAAACTTCATGTTGTTGAAACATTTTCCATAAAACAACTCTTGGATGATAATCAAGTGTTATCATTCTTCGAGGTGTCACCAAAAGGGGGTGTAAGAAAATGCGGTGACGCCCGATTGTTGTTGTTGAGACATGTCCCTTAATTGAGATGGCGGCTTCAGGCTAAGGGGGGCACGTGACCATTTTATTTTTCTGATTTTTATTTCTATTATTATTATCGAGCTCGTTATTCAAGACAACGTCAAATTCGAGCATTTTAGAAATTGAACCAATCTGATTGTCCATCAAATTCACAAGTGCAGTGAAGTTAAGAATTAAGAATCTTATTAATTATTATCGAACCATCGAAAAGACAATGCATATGGAACCTATTTAATCTACGAAGTGACGTTTCAAATTTCGAAGATTGAAAGAAATCAAAGGGAAGTCGAACACTAAGGTAACTTTAAAATTTTATGTCTTTATTGAGCTCACTATTTTAGTTTAATTCATATATCTTACAGTCCTCTAAAAAGAAAAAAAAATTTTTTTTACCCATGTTTGGGTTTTTCTAACTCTGCGAACCTGGGTGGAAATACTGAAAGAAATTTCCCTACCTAGGCCAGATTCGAAGCAGAGCAGAGATATCTAAAAAGGGGGCATGAAGTGACCCTTATTTGCAATGGTCCCTGTTGTAACGATTAAAAGTCCTGGGCATTGGTTAGGGTCCAGTCCTCTTCCCGTCAGCCTGACAACGCCTTTCTTTGTTGGGATATATAACACAAGCGTGCCCACGCTGTTAGGGGCTCAGAGCGTCGCTAAGGGACCACAAATTACCATTTCGTAGGAAATTTGACCTGATTTAAACAATAGATTTAACACTTAGATATTGTTACTTAAACAACGGATGTATTGTTTTGCAGTCCATTATCGGAAATTTTGTCGGAAATTGTCGGAAATCTTGTCTTTCTTGCCCACTTGTTTAGTAAGGTCTGAAGTCACATCAACTTGGCGTTCGTTGACAGTGTAATTTACATGTCTTTGTTCGCTGTTATAGTTGTTTACAACCACATGAGTAGCACGTGTGTAACTGTGCGGTATTGTGACAAAGTCCGGTGCCAAAGTCCAAGTTTTTAGTCTGAGCATATCATTCGCATGAACAAAGTTTTCATTATTAATGAGGATATGATCAATTATTCAAAGTAGCCATCTGTTTTATGTGGAGTGCAAGTAGTAGAGTGGAGTGCTCGAGTAATTCCATTTAGGCCAAATCGGTTTTTATCGAGCGCCACCAAGACAAAGGGGATCAGGTGAGAACTTTTTACTTTTAACAGCTTCCAAACACTTTCTGGTTCTGCAGCAAACGTTGTGAGCTGGCTATGATACATATATGAAAGAAAATTTTTCTGAGCACGCTGTGGAACGAGGTGGAGACCAGCTACCAAAGTTTGTGGAAAACAAGAAAATTTATTTTTCTCAATTAGCTGAATGGTCGAGGTTACATTGTAACAACTTCACTTTATTTTGTTTTCAATTAATATCGATTCAGTTACCCCTGGCTTCAACAACGTCTATATTTACAGGGCCTCATTGAGGCACAATTATGTGCCTTGCAACCATGCTGATGCATATTTACAAGTTTTTTTTCAAATCTTGCTTTGGGAAATTTTGTAGCTCCCCCTAGGGGTAACTGTTGTGTAGTATGTTCTCTAAGTATGACGATATATATAAATATATCAAACTAGCTCCCCTTCCCGAAAGAGCATTTCAGAGCTTATAATTTTTATACTCTTTATGCCTCCCAAGCACCCCCCCCCCCCATTCTCGCGTCCAAGAATGATGTTGGTTATTGCTCTGATATTAGTTATTCACGTAGCTTCCTTTTGTCAAATATGGCCATTCCCTGGAATTATTCTATGATTCAGCGGTGGTCTGTTAGGGTTTTCCAAAGGGTGCACAGGCATAACTCGACGAGATCTTGCCCGTGCAAGGGACAATCTTGGGGTGCACGGCGTGCTCACCTGATTCTCTCAGGTGCATCAGACAGCTCTCCTGATGATCGGAGCTCATAGGCCATGGCAGTGTCACGCTGCATGTTGAGCCTATACCCAAACCACGCTCGCAAAGCCTTCGGTCTGCTCTCTGGTGCAGTTGCCAAGCTCATCAGACTGGCTTTTGAAGAGCTGGGACGTTGAACGTTTCGCTTTTAAGGGAGCATTCAAATGATATTATAGGGATTTACAGTTGGAAGTTCTGACCCAGGTTTACAAAGGGGGGGGGGGGGGGATCAGTTTTGCCAAGCTGCCAACTCACCAACTCACCAAAAATGTCATTTGTCCCTCAAGTTTAAAGATCTCTTGTTTGTTTAGTGATCTTCCAGATTTAGAATGAACATTTGATTTGATTGTTGAAATATCAACTGATAATTGCACCTCATTCCCTAAATATTTGGAATTTTTGTTTAGTTGAAGATAGGATAACTCAAATAATTTAGAGACATGATTTAAAGTAATTTTTATGTGTTTGAAACTAGATGTTGATATTCCACTATTTTTTCCAACCTTGGTTCTGTTTGTCTAGTCTTTTTACTTTTCCATTAACAGTGTTGGGTAGCTCCCATGTGCTATGCAATGTTCCTATGCTTGGGCATCTCATTATATAATATTTTCAGTGCCAATTGTAATCTGGTGAATAAGCCAAATGTCCTAAGACAATTGAATCACCAAAGAATTTGATTATCAGAAACATCCAGAACCACCCAGAACCTGTTAGATCTAGCCAGAACCAGCCAGGGCAATCCAGAGGGGAAATGGGTACTTCAAAAGTGTGTATTAGTGTACAAGGGTAGCAGGTGAAGGGTTGAGAAGGTGAATGCCCCTCCACTTTAAAGAATTAAACAAAAATTCTAATTTGAAAATTTAATAAATTTTGGTATACCTTTTTGCCCTTCCAGTTTAAAATATTTAGACTTTTAGCCATCATTGTCTTGCAGCACTCAGGTTTCTGAGCTCACTGATAAAGGTTGAAGTAAATAATTTGAAGTCTCGTATAACTTTGACATTATTTGTTGGTAAGGAAGGTTGGCTTCTTAAAAAATTTCTAACATAAAAACCCTAACAGTTAGTATCAGGCAGCTAAAGTTTTGTATATCTATAAGTAACATGGCAGCTTTGCAGAAGTACTAACTCTCCTTCTTTTTTGGTTAGATTGCCCTTGCACAAAAAAACTCAAGAGAGATCTGTGTTTCAGATTAGTTTTAAAATGTGGTTTTAAAAATTCTTCCAGATCCATGTATATTTGTGTGAATAAACAATGTATACATATCAAAAAGTAGAAAAAGCTAGCAAAAATGCCAAATTTATGCTATCATCAACAAATGCATCAACAATTTTTCTTATATTTAATCAATAATAACAATTTTTTTCGCGCTATGACTTAGCATACTTGTGCTTATTGCATGCAGTGTGCAGGATGTTCAAAACTTGCGAATTGTTAAAATAAGGCGCTTATTGCTTTGCAAAGCCTATTCTCTTTTTGAACAGAAAAACTTGTTTTGAATTCCCCTTGCATTTGTAAATTGGCTCCTAGGGATGGCAATTTTGCCCGTAGGTGTCCAAAACTATTAAAAAGACTCTGTTTCCCCCAACCTTAGGTAATTTCCCTAGACCTGTGGGAACACTGAAATGCTGGCGTCTTAATCACAGGCATCTTTATGGTTACAAGCGACTAAAATTTGATAGATGGAGGACTACTTGTTGCTTTTCTTTGTGATTCTAGGTGGTTTTGTGCGATTTTGTGTGGTTCTGGGTGGTTCTCAATCTTTTAACGCAACTGCGATATTTTCAGTGCAAAAATCACAGCCTTTTGTAGCCTCCTATTCTTCTGACTATTATTGCTCCTATTTTTCAGGATGGACCCATTACTGAAGTGTCTTCATGAACAGTTTGAAGACCAAGTGAAACAGTGTCCCAAACAGATTGCAGTTGTGAGTCACAATGGAAAAACACTATCTTATGCAGAGTTAGGCCAGTTGTCTGATATCCTTTCTGAAAATGTTAGGCTCAAAGGCTGCTCAAGGGACTCTGTTGTGGGTATTTATATGGAAAGGTCACTGGAATATGTCTTAACATATGTTTCCATCCTAAAAGCAGGGGGGGCATACCTCCCTATCGAGTTATCATATCCAAAATCACTTCTGGAGTCTGTAATTCAAGATTCAAATCCAGTTGTCATTATTACAACCTCAGAGTTCAAGGCACATCTACCAACAGAAGTGGCTACCATTGTATTAGAGGAAGGCTGGGAGGCAAGATTACTCATGGAGAATGCATCTTCAAACCAACAACTACCAGAAGTAAAATCACACCTTGATGATCTTGCTTATGTTGTGTATTCTTCAGGAACTACTGGGAAGCCTAAAGGTAGGTAACCAGTTGTAATTCATAGCATACAGTTTCTTTTGCAACAACAAGGGGAAGCAAGCCTCTAGCTCAAGGGCCTCTCACTGGTCTCCCTACTTGAAATCTGTGTAATATATTTATCTATTTTTGGCTTGTTTAAAGTGCCACTGAAATGAAAAAATCGAAATTTTTTTTATTTGCTAGTTTGAACAATTGAACATCGCTGATTTCGAAAATGGCATTGGTTTTCGGATCTGCGGCTTGTAAATGCTATTTCAAGGGGGTTTTTCAAGGGTAGGTCGTTAGACAAGAGTCTGGGGCGAGTGACGTATTCTGGTGTTCAACGCGCGAAGTACGTAAAAGCCACTACGTTTGCCTGATAAACAGTGCTTAAAACTTGGCAAATTTTTGGACATCTTCCGAGTCAGCATCGGCAAATCATAGCATGGAACACTTTTTAAGTTTAATGGAGAAGATCTGCAAGAGTTTGGCAAAGTATCTATTGATTTTGAGTCATACCAAGGCGACCCCTGAGTTGCTTCATCGGATGAGGACAACAACGAGATTGGGGCTAGCAGTAATATCGATGGCTTTTCTTTAGCCTTTTTCATAGCCAGATTTGAACGAAGAGAATGGGAAGATTTTAGGTAAGAATTGAAAATTATCATTCAGTTTATTGCTTTTAGCAACCTCATCAGAAAATATATGCAAGTCAATTTATAACTTGCTTTGGCCTAGGCAGACAACATAGCTCCAGGCCACGACATACAATATATCCTTGTTGATAAATTTGCAAGTATATACTTGTTTGTAAAACGTTTAAAATTTCAGAAAAGAACTATTACAACGTATACTGTTTTTACAGGTTTAATTTTGGGAACTCTAAGATTGAAAAGTTGCATTGCGGAAATTAGAATTTCGATGCTGCTGTGGAGTTCCTCAGTCGATCGGCAAGTTGGCATTGAAAGGAACAGCTAAGAAATTTCATTGTGTAACAAATAACGCAGACTTCCCTGCTGCAAAAAACAAAACAGTGCTGACACTTGCTGGTTCCCTTTTCAAGACACGCAACAGAAAGAAATACAGGAAAAACCCAAACTGACATGAAAATCAGTAACTCGATTCTTGTATTTTGAAACCATTCTATTGCTATTTGCTATTGTTTTTTGAAGCCATCCTGTTGTTATTATCGTGTTGTTATGAAATACACCCTATTGTTAAATGTTTTATCGAGGATTACCTGCTCTATTCACGTCATAAGGTTTTATTTTCACTCAGTTGTGCATTACTTTTATATTTTCAATGATTATTATCAATTCAATTTTCGAATATCTTTAAATTAGTAGTACTTTGATAAGAATTAAATAGGAGGACAAAAAGAGACAGAACAAAAGATTGATGGATTTTGTACCCAAAATATAATTCAGAAGACCACAATATTGGTTTTTTCTCTCAGAATCCTAGTTAAAAAATTTTAGCAGTTTCCTTACCAGGGCTGTTGAGAACAGAGACGCTGCCAGGGGGAGCCATAGGAGCCATCGCTGCCCCCTTTTGAAAGCGAAAAAATATTATTGTTTTTTCCAAACGTCTTGAGAAATAACAACAGCAAAATACTTAAAATGCATGATCCACCGCCACTGCTCCGTTCGCAAAAAAACCCATTCTTTTATTTACAGTCTTCACCACGTTTTCGTTCGATCCGTAGAGACTGAGCTACTTTGACTTGAAACTGCAAAAATTGGCTTCCCCCCTTTAAACCTGGTCGAGAGGGCAAAAATGGGGGCCCCGGAATTAATGGTAGTGAAATCATACTCTTAAAACAAATTATTTTGCGGCCCCCTCAAGGCACCAACCCCTGGTAACTACCATGGCTACACCCCACCCCTTCTCGACAGACCCGCTTCTAGCACGTTTTAGTTTTCAGATTTTTCCCCTCAACGTTATTGCAGGCTGGAAAATGCATTGAAAATACACATATAAACACGCTGTCGCGGGGTATTGTGAAGCGCATACCCTAACTCTTCAGAAGACTTTTCAAGAACCCAAAAAGAAGTGTAGTAGCGCCCTTTTCGCCAATTATGATTTTCAAACCAAATACGAACCCTCCAGTAAAAAACCCCCCTCTCTGCAAACACAGAATTAAGAAAACATTTCACTTCCAATGTAGAGTTCAGAAACGGATTTCACCATGATGATCAGCTGTATTGACTTGCGAAATCTAGCCAATTAAATCAAACTTTTATTTTTTTTGATTTTACATTTCAGTGGCACTTTCAAGCCTACTTTTTTCCCAGTTCTCTTTTCCTAATTATATACTATTTTTAGTTTGTTCAATTGAATTTTTGTCTTTTTCTATTATTCTGCTTTAGGACCTTTAGTGATCGCTAATTTAAATATCTTCTCACTTCTTACTGTTTCTATTGTGTTGCAATGTTTAACCTCGTGTTGTTTTCATACGACTCCGGTGGGACGGCTGGTACCATCTTCCTCAACACCCCCTCTCACACATGGCTGACATGGACTATACATACTAACCATTGCTAACTTATTAAATTTTAAGCCTTAACTGTGACTTGACCCCTGCACTGCCACATTCGCTGCATCACACAGGCACAATGAAATAGTTGTGAAATTCCGATGTGGTTTTAGCACAGTTCTCATCATCGGAGACTGTATTGTCCTGTTTTGGCTTCAATGTTTTCGTCACTGCCAAGATTTGTACATGATACAGGGCCTAAAGTAGGAATGGATCTGACTCAATTTGTGGAGTTGTAAATCAAAACTGTGCATCAGTTTGTGAGAAAAGTGTGGACCTTTAAGTAGTTTCAAGTAAAGATTAGGGAAACAATGACAAATGGCAACTATGCTAGCTTATACTCGCTTTTTCAACGGGGAGATGCAAAACTGACACAGCTGATAGAAAGTGCGGTTTTTCATTGCCATCCATGGGACCATTCCTTTAATATACGCAGGGGCGGATCCAGGAAAATTGGTGAGTGGTTCCAGGGCGTAGCCTTTAGAGGTCACGCCCCTTTTTCAAAACCCTTTTGAAACAGGTGCAAGTGCACTTATTCATCGTTTCGAGTTGAGAAAATGAGCGAAATTATCGATAAGTGTATTCAATTTTAACATCATTTATCGCTCTTGTTTACCTTCCAAACTTCAAATGAAATCTTTCCAAGTAAGATGTTTTCAGGTTTCATAATTTTGCAACATTCTGCAAGTTTCTCATCCATGTGCATACACTTTTGTTCTAGGCCAGTATTGATCCTAAGAAATTAACCTTCTCACACGCTTTTGAAATGCCCATCTATGATTCAGAAGCTTTGTCATATCTAGTTATAGCTTTGTAAACAAACAGGGTCTGCACAATCACATTTTTTTCCATTCTAAGTTTAGCTTTCCTATGGACCCAGCCTCTGCGGAATACTCCGCAGAAACTTCCATTTTTAGTAACAAGTGGACCCAGCTTTATCGGAGAGTCACTTAAACCAAGTTATACAGAAGGGACATCCCTACAAAAAATGAAATTTGATACCAACTGTTTGAAACACAGTATTTGCATAAAAAAAAATAGATAATCTCCAATTAGCAATTGGCCTTGATATCCTTTTATTGCAGTTCCAGGGTGCATTCCGTTTTCCGTCCCATTGAGCAGACAAAGATTTTATTAATATTGTAAAATGTTAACATTTAACTACAAAATATTAGAATATTCAATATATTTACAACTCATTTTGAAAGACCTCATCTCGTTCCTCTAATGGAGAAAACAAGAACTTAGGGTAAATTTATACTATGAGCTGATGATAGGTCGAACTTATTATCGAATCGGATCATCACTGGCGCGTCAAAATTGTTGTTTCGTTTCGTACGATGCGCTGAGAACATGAACTTGTTGCACAAACCGATTTCCCGGTTGGGTATTATGTTCAAAACGAGAAATTAAGATGGCGCCGATCAATGTTGACAACAAAAAAAGAATGGCCGTTTTAAGTCAAATTTTGCGGGAGCGTTCTTGAAGAAGATCACTTCAACTGTCTTTTATTAACTTATTCTTTCGGAGAGGAATAATTTTAAGAGCTTTTTTGCTTTCAATTTTACTTTTGTTGTATGATAAAGTTGTTACTACAGTCGACTCCGGTTACAGTCACTCCGTTTATAGTCATACTCCGGATATTATCACAATTCTGCTGTTTCCCAAATTTAACTCTGGTCTAATCCATATATACGAACTCCGCTTATAGTCACTCCGCTTTGTGTCACATTCCGCTTATAATCACTACTTTTCCCTCCCCAAACAAAAAATACCCTTTTTACAGTCACATTTGGGGAAAAAATTGGTGAATCGTCGCAGTAAACATTTCCGCAAACAATTTTCTCACTCGTCTCGTTCATTTTGGACCACGTAGTAGATGTCAGTTGATGATGAAAATCAGGATGCAGACGAAAATAAAGATGTTGATTGTTTACAAAAAATGCGCTGGGGAAATGAGACAATGCGCAAGTTCAAACGCTTTTTGAAGAAATACTATGAGGATTTTGTTGACATGCCACTGGCCAAAATGTAGGAAATTATTTGGCGAGATCAGAGACGTAGGAACTTGGGGGCAGAGGGTGTATTGTAATATAACAAGGTTGCCATTGCAAAGCTTCTCTCGGTGCGCTGCCCCTGGCTTCTCCACAGCCATAACCAACTGCCGCTGAACCAAAAACTTTAATATACGCTGCGCAGGAGCGGATCCAGACCGGGCTTAAAGGTTTCAAAAACCCGGTCAGATAATTTTAGAAGTAGACCCCCTTTCCTTAAATGTATGTAGCATTTTTCTCTCCAACAATTCCTTCGTTATTTCGATGGTTGATTGTCAAGCACATACTGTCAACGGGGAAGCAAATATCTGTTTTCCTGTTGAACGACTCCCTGCCAACGACCTATTGTTTAGACCTTTCGCTTGTTACGCGAAAGCAAAAGGAGTCGGATGAGATCAGTTCTCTCTTGAACAATGGAAAAATTATCTATTTGCGTCATTATCTGTTGGATTGCACAATTACATCTTGTCAGAAAAAGTCTAAAACCACTCATCGACGAGTCCGAAACCGGTCACTTCATTGTTCTCCTTGTCGTAGGGGAGTCTGAAACCTGTCTCAAAAGTCGGAAACCAGTCAGTAAAAGTTGGAAACCTGTTTTAGTTGCGCAATACCATTCTGCGCATGTCGCTCTCTTAGTAGGACGCGTTCTTGGCTTCGCTCTCGCTCTATTAAAATTTTATTACAACTCAATTCGGACTTCGGCGCAATGGATACCAATCAAATAGAAAAGATCATAGAGCGTCTGTTGGTGCCAATTAATAGCAAACTTGACGCTGTCCCAACAAAGACGGACATCGAAAGTTCCATGAAGATCTTCAGGGAAAAATTTGCACGTGTGGATGAGAAAGTTGAAAGGGTTCGTGGAGAAATAAATGATTTAGCACAGTACGTAAGACGATTGGATCTTCGTATTTTTGGTGTTCCATCATCCAGTTTTCACGACAAAACTGTAGAAGAATGGGTGTTGCAATATTTTAATAAAGACCTGAGAGTATCTATTTCTGGGGATGCAATTGAGCGAGCTCACCGTATTGGTAAGGCGAGCGGAGGCAAAGTGTAGGTTATCGTCCGTTTTAGTACATGGAAAAACCGATGCCTAGTGTATCAAAACAGAAAGAAAGGCAATTTTCCTATCAGTGTTGACCTAACGCAAGAAAATCAAACTTTCTACGAGCAGTAAGAGCAGTGGTAGCAAAACATCCTGAAGAATTAGCCTTCTCATTGGTCGATATTAATTGCCGTGTCGGCGTCAAGTTGCAAAATGGCTCCTTGAAGTTTCCAACATCCGTAAAAGATTTAGTGGACATAATAAGCTAATCTAAATCTGAATCATCTTGCTAAGGTTTTTGAGTTTTTTCATGTTATCCGAGGGCAGCCACCGAAAGGCGTTTATTTGTGTTTTGAGTTTGGTACTTTTGCTGAGATGGATTCAATGCATAGGCTCCGAGGTGCTGTAAGTATCTTACTGGGTACCCTACTTTCCATAGTGGTAACCAGCCGAGTTCTCTTTCTGTTTAGAACAAGAAAATATAACCGAATTAAGAAATTCAAGATCAAAGTTAGTATAACTTCAAAATCACATCATTTTTACCAGATAAAACTTCTATTGGCAATTTCTTTGAAAATTCTGCTAATGCAGACAAATCATGCGTACTCAAGTACTCACCTTTCTTCTCAAATCCCATTCAGTAATTCAAATGGCGCTTATTGTAATGAAACCTATCAGGTAACTTGTTTTTCATCTCTCAATTCACAGTTCCAATTGTTTTTTGTTCCTCAAGCAAAGAATCGCAAGAAACTAATTCTGTTACTATTGTTGATCTCTGGTGATATTCATCCAAACCCTGGACCAAATATTCCCCAACGGCATACCTGCAGATTATGTAGCGTGCGCGTCCGTGTGAGCGAACGAGTTATTTGTTGCGATGTTTGTGATGCTTGGTTCCACACCTCTTGTGTACGAATGAATTTTACAGTTCCTGACGTTGATGCTTCAAGAGTTTCATGGATTTGCGATCGTTGTGGCAGCTCAAATTTTTCTCAAACTCTTTTCTCCCCCACGTTTTCCTTTGAGTCCAACAATTATTTTTCACCAATTTCAGATTATTTTGGCACACCTGTTGCATGCTCTAGCCCTATATCTCTGGCAAATTCAAGTCCGCACAGCACTGGCTTAAACTATTCTATGGGTCCCCTGAATGTCCTTACCGTCAATGTAAACCACTTTCTAGCTAAAAAATTGGAGTTGAATAAATATATGGTAGACCATGTTTGGTCCCCACATACAGCTGAATTAAAGAATAGGATTGAGGCTGTGCAAAGAAATGGAGCCCGATTTGTCATGGGTGATTATCGCCAGCGGTCAAAAGTAACAGAGTTATTGCTACATTGAAATGGGATACACTCGAATCGCGGAGATTGTTGTTTCAGTTAAAATACGTTCACAAAATGTTTACAAATCAGGTTGCTTTAAACCCCTTTAAATATTTATCTATGACATCTTACAGAAGGACAAGAAACTCTAACGCAAAAAAGATTATGCCAAAATTTGGAAGAGTTGATTTTGTCAAATTTTCATTCTTCTTTTCAATCATACCCACTTGGAATAGTCTGCCTGATAATGTAGTGAGCCAACGCAACTCTGAATCCTTTTACAGCCTATGCAGACGCCATATCAGCAAAGAGAATGTTTGTAATATGTAAAATGTGCAGACATTTGTTATCGACCCGAAAGGGTTGTAGAATGTAACTATGATGATGATGATGATGAATACCCATAACACTGCTCATAACTGTTTGACAGTGCTGTATGATAGGCCACAACCTTGATCCTTTTGGAGGGAATAAAATGGAGGGTGAAGAAAGGCTATCTTGCATCGGACGTTAGAAGTTGTTGAAAAGATGACAGAGAGGTTTTTGACCTAATTTTGGAGGGAGACAAAAAAGATGTACAGCCTAAGCCAGCAGTCCTAGAGAATGATCTCACCAAGTCTCTCTTACAGCTAAAAGGTATGGGCCTAATGTAATTTATAGTTTAAGTCCAAGGGTGTTATAATTTCCTATCAAAATTCTCTCTCTCCCTCCACCAAATAAGCTTTCTGGGCCAAGTAAAACTCAATAAATTTTTTAGACAGTCTCTATAAAATGCTAAATGCAAACAAATTCAATTTTGTATGCTTTGCAATACCCCAGGAGGATGGAGATGAGAGATATCCCAAAGTTGGTTGAAAGGGAACGATCTGAAACAACGCAGACTTGACGATGATTTTATCCCACTAATTTATCACACTTCATATAGTGAATAAGGCTGTGAGCACACGAAGAAGGGCACTTCCTAAAGAAAAAGGGCGTCGCCCAAACGTCAAAAAAATTTTCAGATCCCAAAAAACCCGGTCACCATACTTTCTGGATCCGCGGCTGAGCAATGAAGCAGTTGTCAATGAGTTACTAAAACAAATGTAGACATTTGATGTTTCAACAAGGTGCAGCTGAAAGTTATCCAAACCATTTAAGAATGCCAACCACACAAAATTTAGAACCCAAATCTTAAAGAATGAATCCTTATTCAAATACTACTATTGAAAACCACTATCAAACCTTTGCCACGAATGTTCCATGTCAGCCAACATTTACATCATTGCATGCACTAACAAATGGATCTAAAAATAGCTTTTCACAAAACAGTAATATTCCAAATCAGTCAAAATTTGCATCCTTGCTTGCACAAGCTGGATCTGAAAGCAGTTTTTCCACAGAAAGTGACAGGGAAAGAAGTTTCTTATCATAGTGACAATTATCATATGAACTTCGTGCCATTAGAAACAATTATATAAGATATATTTAACATATTTTAATACTGTGTCCTGTTATGTTTGATAGTGGGGGCTTGGTGTCGAAAGGCAAGCAACTTATTTGACTTGAGCCATGTATAGTTTTGCTCTTTGTTACAAAGAAATACTCAATTCAATAAAAATCAAGGGTTGAAGATTTGATGTTTATTTCAATGAATGTGGATGGGTTTCTTTTTAAACAAGTTTTGTTTGAAAATTTGATTGCTGTTTGGCGAGCATAATTTAAAAAGCAAGTAAACTTGATTTCTCCAATGATAATTAAATTTGTATCTTGTTGTTATTAGCTTTTCAAAATTTCACCAACTCTAAATTTCAAAGCCGTTTTTCCAAACTAAATTTCAATGCTGTTAGTATCATTTATTGAATGAGTATGAAGTATGGGCCAATCTTAAAACCTAAAATTGTGACTCCTTGCCAAACCCTCCTCTGTATTATGGTCAATATCTAAACTATGATGACTGTTTTTGATGACTGTTTTTCATGCCAGAATTTCTCCTTTAATTTTTCTCATATTTTTGTTGCATTTCTGTTATAATCTGTAACCGTTCTGCAGTTCCTCATTAGCAAAAGTTTACGAACTTCTGATGCATCCCTTTGTTTATTCGAGGATGGGTCTTTAGTGAGATCCCACTGCCTTGGTGCAACAACGTGACGACTAATACACAAATTGTGCAAGACAACTCATGCCAAAGTAAAAACCTTCACATTTTCTGGCTTACTTTCACATTTTCTAAGGAGAATCCTTTTCCCCCTAACTGTCCAAATGCTCCCTCCGTAACCATATGGGCATGGCTCAGGCGGTAGTTGAAGTACCGTTGCTGTGGTGTTAAAACTGCAATACTGTATGGCTCCATAAGCCACGTATGGAAGGGGAATGCGCCATCACCAAGAAATAATGGTGAAATATTTGATCCATCCATTTCCTTTGCAATGTGTGGTATCTTTTGATTTGATGCTAGTTAATTGTACAATTTGGTCGACTTTAAGATCACTGCAACTGCATCATGGGAATTCCCAGGGAATCCTCACCCAAATAAATCGATATTTGGAATCAACAAAGGCCATCATTACTATCGAATACAAATTTTTAAAGTTGTGAAATTGCCATTCACTTTCCATTTCATCCATACATATCCTGAAATCCTGGGTTGTACGTTGAAAAAGCCTTGCGGCAGTTTCATCCCAGAGGTTTTTAACAATGGCTACAGAAACTTCGATGACGATTTGACAAACTGTTGCAACAGAAATACCAGTCAATATGGTGAAGAGGTAGTCACCCCTTCCCAATCTATACAAGCAGAGAGCATAGCTTATCTCTGCGGGTATAGGTTGTACATTTAATGTCTTCTTCTCGATGTCATGCTTAATTCGCTCAAGAATAAATTAGAATGTTCCTCTAAGGTTTCTTAAATCTTTCATCGGAATAATGATTCCGTAAATTATTCCACCAGCAAGTACTCTGGGTAGGCGTCTACATTCCATTGCCTTCTGGTCACTCCAGTTTTTGCACAGTCGACTCCGGTTATAGTCACATCAAATATTTTCAAGAAAAGTGTGACTGTGAGTGGAGTGTGACTTTAAGCGGAGTTGCCCAAAAAAGCGAGTTAGTTTACAGAGAAATGTATGACGGTAGCTTTGCACTTGGACAGAAGCTATTTCCTAGTACTTTTTTCCTTGATAAATGTTCTTAAAGGCGCATACATCAAATAGCTACTATAAGTATTTTTGCGTGAGACTGTATGGAACTAAGGAATGGAGCGATAATAGTTGCAAAAGAAAACACAAATGTAAGGAGAGTGCAGAATAAGAAACTTAGCCCTAAAACGCTTCGCTGTCTACAACAGCGAAGCAATCGAAAAATGGCGCCCTTTCTACACTTTTTATGCATCCCGTTCAGGGAACCCTTATTTTGAAGCAGGTACAATTGCACCAATTCTTCAATTCGTGTTTAGAAACTGACCAAACTTATCGATAACTGTCAATTTTAACATTGCTGTCTATTTGTCATTTATTGCTATTTTTTACCTTTAAAACTTCAAATGAAATCTTTCCAAGGTAGAGGTTTTTCAGTTCTCTTAATTCTGCAACACCAGACTTATTCTCATCCATGTTCTAGGCTACACTCTTGTTCTAGGCCAGTATCAAATCTGAGAAATGAACTCGCCCACACGCTTTTGAAATGCCCATCCACGATTCAGAAGCTTTTAATAGCTTTGTAAACAAACAGGGTCTGCACAATCACAGTTTCTTTTCAATCTAAGTTTAGCTTTTCTATGGACTCAGCCTCTGCGTAATGCTCCGCAATAGTTTCCACATTTAGCATCAGATGGACCCAGCCTCTGCGGAATGCTCCGCAAAAATTTCCATTATTAGTAACAAGTGGACCCAGCCTCTGCGGAATGCTCCGCAAAACTTCCATTTTTAGTAAAAAGTGGACCCAACCTCTGCGGAATGCTGCACAGAGGCTGGGTCCATTTGATGGATTTCAAAACAGATTACAATACATTAAAAATATCTCAGTGGGTCTTTTGTCAAGAGATTTATGAGGTAGTAGTTAATGACGTGTTGTCTATAGATATTGGCCATTATGCCGCAATATCATAAAGCACAGGAAATAGATTGACATAAAGAGACAAAGCGTTTGAATGTGAAATACTTGAACAGTTTCTTCCTTGGAATATTGGGTCTGTGAGTTTAGAATCATTGTTTTGATAAAGTTTCATCAACAAACTCGAGTGGGTCCATGGACCAATTGGACCCACTCTGGATCCGTCCCTGGTCACAATATGTTAATTACTCAGAAGTAATAGTTGATACCTAACCCTATAACAATTGTGGCTCCACTGCTGCTCAAGGTGTCAAACTTTCTCGTTAAAACAATCAAGAATTCCTGTTTAGCATGTCGTTCGGAAAATTCCTCAGAGCAAAGTGTGAGCTCGGAAGAATCGTTCTGAAGACTATTTTGTTTGCAGTAAAAATAATCGTTCCAAAGCTTGTTATAGTACAGACAAAACTTTTATTGAAAATTCACATTAGGCTGTAGAATTGAAATAACTCTTTTCTCCGTCTCACTTAATGGAATATTTGCTAATGATGTTATGTGTAGTGCAACACTGAAAAGGGTCGACTTTTTGAATTGTGCTATTGCTGATAGAAATCTTTATGGCAACCTTCAATTTTCAACAGATTTCCAAATGTCCTTTCACAACAAAATATAATTATGTCCTTTCACAGCAAACAATTTCTACTGATTTGCACTGTCACTGTGTATGATTTCAATTTTAATTTTACTGTTGATTTCAATTTCATTGTAATTTCACCTTTGAAAACTAGATTTATTAGCATTTAGGGCCTGTTTATATGAGACTGGTTGACCGGGCTGGCTCGGGGAAGCCGAGATCTGTGCAAACAATGAAATCCTTTGTTAAACAAAACGGTGTTTATATGAGAAACATCTATCCCGGTTGACCCAGTTCCCAGTCACGCCTACCCGAGATCTGTGTGAAGTGGGATCATATAGACGCAGCAAGGCGAGCAAGCCCGGTCTAGGAGGATGAAAATGCTAGATCTACGCAAGCGCGAGCGGATTTCCCGCCAATAAAGAATAAACCAACATGGACGAAGCGTACAACGCTAGGAGATTTAAATGGACGTCTGAAATGGTAGGTAACTTGCTGAAATGTCTTAAATCCTTCAAGGTAAAAATGGAATTTCAAGGGCTAGATTTTGATGGAGACAGAACTACCCAATAAAAAGAGATAAGGGAAGAGATGGCGAAAATATATGCAGAAGACGCATTGCTATTTGGCCCTGTAATGGAATTGCCGTTGCCCTCAGAAAAGCAAAGTCTAGAGGAAAAAGAGACATATATTAAAGAAAAGAAGTATCATGCGACAATGAAGCGAAAAGGTCATCAGAGGGTAATGGAAAAGATAAAAGAACTCAGACAAAATTTTTCAAATGCCTTAACCGCTGGAAGTAGAAGCGGGAGCGGGAGAATTGTTTACGAGTTCTACGATGAGCTTATTAACATATGGGGTGGTTCACCATCTGCAAAACCACTAAGTTTTGAAATTGCCTCTTTAGAAGAAAGTCCATCCACTTCCTTCAGTGGATCAACTTCCAGCAGTTGTGTCTTAGAAGACAAAGAAGAAAGTGATTCACTGGCGGGGACGTGGCCAGGAGTTTTAAAAGGGGGGGAGCCAATTTTGGCAGTTTCAAATCAAAATAGTGCTGTCTCTGCCGACCGAATGAATACGTGGTGAAGATTGCAAATGAATTTTTCAAGTTTCTTTCATATCAAATGCTGAATTTATGACTTATGAATAAAAGGCTGTCTTTAAAGGGTAACAAATAATGATAGATTTTCTTGGTAAGTCTAATTCAACAGAACGAATTAAATATCTTGGTATATGGCAATAAAATAAGCAAATCATATGTTTGAATCAACAATAGTCGCCGAATTTTGGAGCTTGCAAAACGATCAATTATATGATCAACATCGATTTTTTCGTTGCCGTAAATGTGCATAAGTGCTAGACCATTCAGTCGTTCTTCTGCAGTGCGATTTCTGAAATAGGTTTTATGCAGACGCAGAGATGAAAAGCTACGTTCTACAATTGCTGTCGAGATCGGCAAAATGCTTGCAATTGTCAAAAGAGAGTGTTTTGCTAGAAATACTGTTTCATCACAATGTTGCAATGCTGCGATGGGGTTGGATGGAGATCTTTCTTTGAATTCCCTTTTCCATTTCATCACCCACTGTTGATATTGAATTAGGGCATTCATTCCATGGGTGCCATCACAATGAACATTATTCGCAGCAAGTGTTGGCGAATATGCTCGCCAGAGTCGTTGAAATTCTTCTTCATCTATGCCTTTTTGAAAGCATTTTTCTGGTAGCAAAGCATCAAAACACGAAACAGCCTTTGTTTTTCATTGAAACGGAGGTGCAGCTGTTGGAGAACAGTATCCAAAAATGGTACATATACAGTAGTGCGAAAGTTATCTTCCGCGGTATCAGCGTTTTGATTTGGGCGATACACCGACTTCGAACAAATACGGGGAGATTCAAGTTTCAATCTCAAACTAGCAATAGAATCGCAAATCCACCTGTAAATAGACGAAAAACGTTGTTCATTTTTGACCCGGTCATTGGCTAATACATCAATGATATTTTGCACGTGGCTCATTGCATCTCCAAGCCTCTTGTCTTTCACCTGGAGACTTTTTGACAGTAGATCAATATTGTTTGTTTGCAGCAAAATTTGTCACTTTCTTAACATTACTTACCATGTCACGAACTGCTGGAAGCTTTGATGCGTAGACCAGAACCAAGTGTAAATTATGAGCAAACCAATGGTAGTAATCGGCAAATGGGCAATAGCCTTTAACAAATGTACTTGTTCCAACGCTATTTGAACTCATTACTGCTGCACCATCATAGCTTTGTCCTACTTGCAGCATTCAAGGACAACCCACAATCCTTGAGTATAGCTATAATTGCTTTGCCAATAACTTCCCCAGTGAGCTTTGGCTCTTCAATCTCAAGAGATTTTTGTGTATCAATGTCACAAATCTCTTAAAAATCGTCCATTGTTTTGGGGAATGCTTTTTCTGCGACTATAGTGTTGTTAGTATCATTTTTAGCATCGTTCCACTGGCATTCTCTGGATCTCAAACAAATTTTACACTGGTGTGCAGACCCCACCTCTCTGCTACATACATGGCAACGTTTTTCCATCAATCCCTTTAAAAATATAACAGAGTTTGGTAAGGAACCTTGTTAACAAGGAGGTGACAGAAACAATAATTCCCACATCATCAATTTCCTCATTCAATTAAATTTCTTCTAGCTACTTTTGAGATCACTGCTCCTTGATAATGGCGTTTAATGTTCTTTTAAGAGCAACTGTATGTAAGATTCAGGCAGGTCGTGATATTGAGGGTCGCAGAGATTGCATACATTCAAAAAATTTTGACTATCACCATATAGAAACCACAAATCAAAAATTTCCCGGTCAATTTTGAAAGTGTCCAGAAATAGGGCCCTTACATTCTTTGAAAAGTGATTTTCTATACTATCCCATGCACAGCCTGTTTGCTCTATAGACTTGATTTTGTACTGTTCTGAACGCCATTATGTACGTTTAACAGATCACAGATAGTTGTGTTCACAAAGATTACGTCCGGGCCCGTCATCTCTCCTCAAAATACCTTACAAATGCAAAATGAAAGCAAAAACAAAATTTAAGTACTTACCAGTTGACACCCAAAGAGTGGCAGTAATGGCAATTCTTATAAATATAATTATTAATGCCAAAGAGTTTAAATACTTTTGATAAAAATGAGTTGCACAAGTAGTGAAGCGATCGAACTAACAGCACACAGTTGCGTGTGGTTCATGAAGCGCAAGCAGAGCGGAAGTACACGGCTGTCCTGAGCTTTTACGTATGGGAAAAATAATAGAAATTAGAGTTGGTGTTATTGGTTTCGTTGACGTGTAAAAAGTCTTGCTATTTTTGGGGTTATGTAGACGTGGCGTCGGAAATTGGTTTTTTTAGCACCAACCTATTTGTATAACAATAACGAATTGATGATAAAACATAATATTTATTTTTTCCTTTTTCAAAAGGGGGGGGGGGGCGATGTCCCAAGGTTTCCCCCCCTGGCTACGTCCCTGTTCACTGGATGACCAGGAAGATATAGTCGAGACTGGGTCACGTTGTCCATCAGCGGAAATAGGAATGAAGAGAAAAGCATCTGAAACGTTTTTTGATTGTGTTCCTAAACTTATAGATAAAAAACGCAAATTTTCAGAGAAGAACTTATCAGCATCACAGAGGGACCAGATTTTGATGGAAGAATCAAAACAAGACCGGGAGTCCCGCAAGGAACTAGCTAAGGCAATGAGAGAGTCCTCTGCTGCTTTTACAGGAGCAATTGGAAACATCAGCAAATCAATGAACAAAATGGCTACTACTATTGGACATTCAATGGAGATGCTAACCAAAGCTATGCTTGCCTCTTACCAACCACCACAACAGCATGGTATTCAAAATCAATATTTCCAAAACCTTGTCAATTCACAGAATTATGGAGCTTTATTGAGTCAGAACCCATATGCAATGAATGTGACAAACATAGAAAATGATAAGACATAGGCCTATGAAAATCTTGGTTAGTTAATACTATTCAAAAGTCACAATTATAAAATTATAGCCAATCACCTTGTATTAACAAAACTTATCATATCAATAGCTTTAGAGATGTAAATTGATTGTTTTGATGGTCGTTTTAATATTTTGATTAGTATGCTGTGTAATCTTTTGGACACATTACATTTATTGTTACATTCAATATCAATTTGAACAATATCACTGTTCATTCTTGGAGATGAATATATATGTTAGAGTGTCTCTTACTATTTCTCCTTCATATGAATTAAATGAAAAAATTGTATCAGGGGCAGGTGGATGATTTCTTTCACTAACTATTCTAAAGTTTTCTTGCATTTCAACCAAACTGTCATCAATGAACAAGTTATGTTCTTTACAAATATAATGCAGTATAAAACAGGCATAAATAACATTTGGAATGGAGGTTAGGTTCAAGTCAATGGGCTTGGTCAAAACACCCCAACCTGCTTTTAATCTTCCAAAAGCACACTCTATAGGATTCCATGCTCCACGTAGCATATTATTGAAGACAACTTTCTCATTGCTGTCACACCTGTCAAATTCCTTGATGCAGTAGGGTAAAAGAGGGTAAGCTGGATCTGCAACTAAATAGCTTGGGATCTTTTGTTGCCCAGTAATGAGGTTAACATATGTGGAAACTCCTTCCTCAGTGCGTAGAACATTGTTTATAGCTGAATTGGAGAAGACCTTAGCATCATGAACACTACCAGGCCAACTGCAATCAAAGTCAATGAGGTACCCTCTATAATCACAAATTTCTTGGACATTTATTGAAAAAAATCCCTTGTAGCAATAATAGTCTTGAGAATTCTTTTTAGGGCGAATAATCGGCGCATTGGTTCCATCAACGCACCCAAAACATTGTACCATCCCAACTTTGTTTCGAATTCAGCAACCTTCTTTTTCATTTCCTCCTGATTCCTTGGAAAATGGATATATCTTGCCCCTGAAATCTTGCAAATAGCTGTGCATACTTCTGAAATTGCTAGTGATGTTGTAGGAAAAGCAAGACCAAATGCATTCGCTGACATAGAAAGTGAGTCTTTGTCTTTCAAGTAATAAAGAGTAACTGCTACTTTCTTTTCAGGGGTAAGGGCTCTGTAGTTAGGGGACTTGGGGTCAGGGCTTATCCACTGTCTCAAGTCACAAACAAGATTATCAAACTGTGATCTTGATAATCGGAAATTCATCTTCCATGATTCTACAAGATCTTCTTCTTTCTTTATATTCAACCACAAATTTTCTGTTTGACCAGGTTTGAACCAATACCTTCTTTTATTCCTTCTCATTCATCTCATCTTTGTGTTCTTTGCTTTCTAAAAAACATTGGTTAAAAATTGGTGCAATTGCAATCTTTATCAACTGAAGTTTATAAAACATATGTTCCTTGGCTATTTAGTTTGATTAATGGTTAGATATGACCAAACCTTTTCTTCTCAAACTTTTACCTTACCTGAACCTCTACACCCTAACCAAGACCTCAGCCCGTAGAAAATTATCATGACTTAAAATGAGGTGTTCATTGAAGGATATTGTAATATAGTAACAGGCTTAAAGTTTCAGTTTCAGTATTATGATTCATCATCATCAATCAAAGTTTGAGCCACCTAAAGGTAACAGAGGGGAACCGTTTGAAAACCTAAATTACTGTGTGCAGCTAAGTAAATTATTATAAATTTTACCGGCAGGAGTGGTTCCTTTGCCTTGAATCTGCTGCGACTATTTGTTCTTGCATGTACCGTTGGTAAATAGTACAAATTAAAAGCAATCCATTTAACTGATAGATCATCATCAGCAGGAAAAATAATTGCAGTGGTATCAATGATAAAAGCTCACCATTCTCGTTTATGTTTAAGGAAACCGTGTTATTTTTCTCAGCCAGCCTCACCAACAACTGGCGCCACACCAAGTGCAAACGAGGTCAGCCCGGTCGCCACCTCCCACATGAACATCTCTTGTTCGCACAGATCTCGGCTTACCCGAGCCAGCCCGGTTGACCGGGCTAGCTTGCCTCATATAATCAGGCCCTTAGATACTGATAAGGCACTGTGCTGCCCCCGTACCACTAGGGCAACGGTAGCTGCCCTAGATTGAGTGGCAACAAAGCACTCGTCGGTGGCTGGGAAGATCACTTGATTGAGAAGATTACGCAACGAGACGGGAGAAGTATTTGCATGGTTTCAAACTATTAAACAAAAAGCGAGGAAATAACGTGGGTTACGGAAGTATAAGATTTTTGCTAATGAAGATTCTGCCAGACAAGACAATGCAGCCATTTCATCCGGCCCTGGCTTTAGTCATAGCCGCGAAACCTCAATCTGCCGATGTAAAGAGATTGATTTCAACCTTTAATGGAATCAAAACAGGTGGGGGAAGCAGCACTGACCCTGAAACGCTGAGCATGAATATGCACATCGCGGGGAATATGCCTGAACTGGCCAGTTTTGACTTTCCGTCTCCTGCCAAGCATTGGTCCCAAACAAAAGCAAAGACTTAACCATTTAGCTCCAAAAGCTGAAAGCGAAGACTGGTTAAAGGGGGAATTCTATGGCGCAGGGAGACACAAAGATACTGCCGACGAAGATAGAGCAAAACCATTTAAAAGGGTTTTATTTATACAGACAGTTGCTCGGTGATTAAAGTCAGGAAATATATATCAAAAAGTAAATCTAATGTAAGGCATTTTTGCACAAGTCGGAAAATGTTGTAAAAATGTCCAAGTACCCACCCTAGACCTCCATACAGATTACCTCGAATAAGATTCACGCTAAAGTCCCAAGTACAGAATTAATTTGAAAGTTAAATTATTGTCACATCACAGATGTTAAAAAAATCTTTATTGCAAGCCAGGGATTCAGGTTTGGTGATACTTCGTACAGGACATGTTGCGCTACTTTAACAAACATTATGTGAGTCAGTTTGGCAAAGACAAGCAAAGTAGAAGCAAATCTATACCCAAAATTAATTTTGCATACGAGGCCCCGTTGAAGATAAACATGATGTTGGTTTTTTAACTGGAAAAGAGAAGGGGAACTTAAATAGAAAGTTTGTCATCAGATTCACATCTGCAAAATATTTCCGTAAAATATTCTTGATTTGATCTGATTTGAGAGTTGCATCGATAAGACATGGCGGCACGTACTGAATGTTTGTATGGTATTCGGTTGATATTCCATCTGCTGATATAAATTTGTTGTTAATAAATTGTTTTTAATCAAATACTAACCGTAACCCTACCCAAACTCTTTCGGTACTGCAAGGTCATATGGTACTTTACGGCGCCAATGTTGTTGCTGTTGGCAGGTGAGTAACTGTATTTAGGCCCAAAGGACTTACGCAGGAAGTTAATACTGTTGCATGATCTACAAATTCATGCCATGCTAATATGGGCGTGGTGACTATGGACCCTGGCCAAAAGTTTTCAAAACTGTGAATTTGTAAAAATATCTTATTTAAGGCCCCGACATGATATATATTAATTAGACATTTGCTGAAAAGGCCTATAATACCGACCAAAGTTGCTAGCCAGTTGTTAAAATTCTAGCCTCAATCATGATTTGAACCCCGCACTGAAACATTCGAAATCACATGACCAACCCACTGATAAAAAATAACAACCAGGATATGCTGATAGTTATATTGAAATTAGATTCGAAAAAGTATTTGCACCCTTTTCTGAAGCACACCTCATTTAATGGTTAAATTTTATCATATGTAGTCTTAGTTTATTAACATATTCTTAAGACTATACAAAGAACACTGGAAATTTGTTTGAGTAGATTTTGTTTTTTGAGGCATCAATGGTCTTTGAACCAGAATATTGGATAAAAGAACTAATTTATTGAATTGGATTCATTTTGTCAATTTTTTCTGCGAAGTATTCCTTGTTGCTTGTAAAACTTTGGATATTTACTTTGTTGCAAACTTTTGATAACCATTTATAAAGATTTGGTACTTATTTCTAATATTCTTCCTCTCAATTTATCATAAGAGCCTGAGGTCTATTATTCAAACGCTGGCCTTTGTGAAAAACCCTTATTTCTTTCAAGGTTGCATGTTTATTTGCAAAATCTTGCTCATTTTCCTGTATAGATAACTATATCACAAGTTTGGGATAAGGTAAAGTGCAAATTTGTTTTAAAATGTATCGATTGCACATGGAATTTCCTTACACAAACTTTTTTCAATAATCTTTGTAGTGTCAAAAGCTGCACTCTATGGGCTATAAGGCTCGAACTTTATTGAAATGACAATTGATATTCAGAGAGATCCAATTCACATTAAACTAAATGCAAAAGATCTGAAACGCACCAGGAAATGCTAACAGACACCTTTTAAAAACTTCATCTTTAGATGTAATTATGGCAATTTTTTTATTTAGTTGCTATTAAAGTGCATTTTTTTTTTCAGGAATTATGTGTCCTCATAGAGGAGCAGTATTTTCGTACAATTGGAGGCACGTGCATTTTCCTTACGCAAATGAAGATAGAGTTGCTTGCAATGTTTTCTTCACATGGGAATTGATGCGACCACTGTTGAAAGGGATACCGCTGTACGTTATACCCGACACAATAATTTATGATCCTCCGCTTCTTTTGAAGTATCTATACGAAAACAAGATAACAAGAGTTTTACTTACACCGTCTTTACTTGGTGAGAATACTCAGTTTTTATGTTATGGCATTTTATTAGCTAGGTTTTAATCATGCAAGTAGGCAATGCATCGTTATACAAACTAACATAAAAATGTTTAACATAATAGCCCCTATGCCAATTTTTTTATAAATATGTAACATTATAATGACGTAAGAACTGTTTTTCTTTGGAGAAGCACCAGACATCACATGATGTAAAGGACTTAACCACGTTTGGAAAGTCTTGACCTGTCCAAATAGTTTTGAAAAAGAACCATTATGATGGCATGTCAATACATGCTCTTTTGCATCAACAGCATGCTTCTCTACAGCGAAAATTTGGGTAATTCCATTTCAAATCATCACAGCCATTAAACCATACCTGTCAGATTTTGTTGAAATTTGGTTCATGGGTAAAATTCCTTGATGAAACTACACATGCAAAATTACTTTCTCATCGAATGCTCGGTTCTGACCTTATCCCCATTTGAAATTTTGGGTGTTTCCCCCAATTTTAGGGTGTTGCCACAAGCTTAGAATTTACATGGATTTGAAAATTGCATAAAAGGTTTATCTTGAGGAATTTATTTCTGAAAACCTGTGCTATGTATTTTCAGGTACACAGAATCTAAAAAGGACTCTGAAAGTTGCATGTATTACACATGAGCGGCAGTATATGATCCTAAAACATGATACATGTTTTTTCTTCAATTGACCACTCCATGCTCAACACTTTTCCTAAGTTTTAGAATTAGGATATGTTGTTGTAGAAAAAATGCATGTCCCAGAATATTGATGATATAAACTTGCTTCTCAATGTTTGGCCGAATTTTTTCCTTTTGTTATAGAAAGCCATCCCTCTTTTATAAAAATGACGAAAATAATTTTTTATTTTGGCAAAGATTTTAAGGATCTAATGATGTAAACAATTCAAAATTGTTTCGGTTGATATTGGTTGGAGGGGGGCTGGGTACTGGTTTTAGAGTTTTTAGCAGTATTCTTGCGGACATGATTCGCCATTTTCTGAGGGCTGCGGTTCTCCAGGATTTTAGTCCTCCTCAAAATAGTCAGGTGACGCCGAAAAATAGCCCGACTTTTATTCCAGAGATATCAGTGAGCTGAATAAAGCCACCAACGATGTTCCTAAACAGGATGAAAAGTGATAGACATGGTAAAGTTATGATTTGAATTCTCTACAGATTCGGAAAAGTTGAAGGAGTATTTGTTAGAAGAAATCGCTAATCTTTTATGTTAGACGGTGAGCATTGGAAGCAGAAAACGGTTGCGGAAACATTATATTAATTTTTTTATTTTTCGTTGAAAACAAGCTATAATGCACAAATTATGTATGCGCCATCCATAGTGAGAAAGGACCTTGTTAAGCAAGTCCCCTGTATAAATGACAGTTCAATTCAAGCTATTCCATTAGTAAATGTAGAAAAGAGACAGCCAAGGAGCAGGCAATTCATCGCATGTGCTTAGCATTAAAGTTCCAGAGTTCGAGGCTCAAGCCAAATCATCAAACAGTTGGAATCGTATTGCCTGCAAGCTATCTTTTTTTTGCTAAGCACTGCAATCATTCTGGTATACATCGACTTAAGTCTGGCTTAAATAAATTTTGTCTTTTCTAGAGGCTATACTTGATGCTCAGAATATGGATGTGGACCTGCATTTAAGCACAATGAAATTGATCATATTATGCGGTGAAGTAGTAACAATGGCACTCAGGGATCGGTTTGTCCGTCGCTTTGCAAACATAAAATTGATCAACTTGTACAGTGTCTCCGAATGTCACGATATTGCTGTTGCAGATTTATCTTTTGGAGAACTAGAAAAGGTACTTTTTCTTTTTATATTTTTATTTCATTTTCTATCCCAGTTTTTCCCGGTGCCATAACGGACTTGCAACGAATAAGTGTAGCTGAAAGCAACACGTACCTACAACATACGAATTTCATTGAAGAGCGAACACATAGCTTTGCTGTACTTTTTTCAGTCACAGAGTATAAAGCGTCGGATAATAAGCAAATGCGCTTGTGCTTGTGTAACCAGTTGTTGATTGGAAATGATTAACCAGCCTTCATTGCGCCGACATGTATACTGACGAAAATATTTGAGGAATATCAAAACAAGTAGCCAATCATATGCACTACTTTCCCTCTCGTGTATTATTGACACGCAACTCTTTGTTAATTTTTGTTCCTAAACATAATTTAGAAACTTGAAAAGTAAGTCATTTTCATGATGCATTCTTGATTTGATGGAACCTTGTAATGATGGAATTGCAAAAGAATATAAACTCCTTTGTCTATATTTTTCTTAGACAGGGTCGCTTAAAACCAACAAAAGAAGAAAGTTTTGTCCTGTTGGAAAGATTTTTGAAGGGGTTAGTGTCCTGATTTTAGACAAGGACCTGCAACAAATGCCTATTGGAATGCCAGGTGAGGTGAGTGAGTATATGTGTTATGAATATACCTAAAAACTTATTAATACATCAAAATTTTCTTGATTTCTCCTTCACCATTCTTAGACTGTACCGTTTATCTTCATTTTCATTAACATTTATTCAAATCTTCCAATCCTAATAAAAGATTGTAAACGATAAGATTTGTTTCAAGAGCTGAAAGTAATAAGAGAGAAAACATTAATGAGTCGCTTTTTTTGCGTTATGGCTTACGCGAGGCAAGACAACTGTAACAATGGATTTTTTAGCAGTTTGATCAAGAAGACGTAAACATCGAGTTGTTGAAAGGTTTACAACATGTCAAATTCAGAAGTAAAATGTTAGATTTTTTGAGCATTTGGAAACAGTTTACTTGTTTCATAGATGTATTAATTCTATGCCATTATATTCAGGCTCTGAGGACATGATTATTTGCCAACAGAGTAATTTTGGTATAAGATAGTAATGCAACATCCCTGTTTGCTCCTTTTTTATCTCTTTGCAGATTTATGTTGGTGGTCCCACACTTGCACGGGGCTACTTGAAAAGACCGGATCTTACGGCAATTAGATTTATAAGACGACCAAATTTTATTGATGAAAGTGCTGGACCAATTTTATATCGAACAGGAGATTGGGGATATATGTTGTCAACAGGGGAGCTTGAAATTTGTGGTCGATGCGATTCGATGGTAAAGATAAGGGGATATAGTATTGAGACTCAGGTATGGCAATGTTTAGCACCCCTGATTTTTATATTACAGTGAATTTGTAGGATTGATTTAATATAATTTATAATTACAAGTGTATATCGTTCAAAAATTGGTCTCATGGAGTCTTATATCTGACTATGCGATGAAACGTTCTATTTAGTTAATTAATGACAAGTTTCAAGAATGTCCTGCAAAGAGTTCTTTAATCCTCGAAGCCTCAAAGCAGATTTTCATGCAATATAGATCATTAAATTATTATCAAAAACTATCTTCTTTTGTACTTATAATACAAAATTTTCACCCATGAAATGACGGAGTTTAAATAACTGACAGGGTTTTTCAATTTGTTACTTTCATCTAGGTAAGCAAGGACAACATCCATTTCGTCGATGAGCACCCTCTTCTCTATTTGAGATTTTAATGTCAATAATGTTGGATAGTGCTTGGTTGTGTATTCGCACCTCCCTGTTCTGAAAATTTGTCTTTATCTATAGCCTCCTTTTTGGATCAAGTGCTGCGAATTTATTTTTAGGCTGTAGAGTCAGCACTCTTAGATCTGCCATTGGTCAATGCATGTACCGTATTAGCACATGGCGATGAAGGTTCAGACAAATATCTTGTGGCTTATGTAGTCCCAGCTGAACAGGTATTTAATTTATAATAGATTAACACGTGATTTATAGCAACGTCTACGATATAGTGATATCAGCATTCATTGCTTAGAATTTATTCGGCTTCACGTTGCTTCAAGTCTATGTGAGACCAAATAGTAACTATAATCCTTACCGGATTATTTAACTTAACTTGTTTGTTTTAGACAACTAATGCGATATTAACACGAGTTTTGTAACGCTCAGTCTACAGTAGAATCCCGTTAACCTTGACTCTAGGTAGCTTGGGCATACGCTTAGTGGTATGGATATCTTGCCCCCCTTGGATGTGACAAATTAATTGAGACTTTGTATTTCACGGAAAGGGGGGGGGGGGTTCGTAGTGCAAAAATAGGTAATCAATGTCGCTCTACCAGCAAGTGCTTTTGGTAATGCCCATTTTGACATAGGGATCACCGATATTTCATTTGATATAAAACCGCACCCGTTACCCTGCCCCATTCGATCCTCAGTTTTCTAATGATAAGCAACAAAACATAAATACCCTCTAGCAATTTGCATGATATTATCACACAATTGTTACAGTAATTGCATCGAATCTGCAGATGATTCCGCACAAAAAAACCTCGTACACCTGAGGCAAAAATCTACCAAAATCCTCAGAATTCCATTTTTTTCTGAAATAATCTCGCATGCATTTTGAAGAATTGAAATGCCCCTTGGATGATACAATACATTCTCGAATAGTAATAACTTAAAGAAATCAAGATGAGAGGGTTTATTCGATGGATGGTCTTTGAAAAATTTTCTGATAGGTATGTGAAACGTGCATGGTTAAACAGAAAGAAAGCAAGATTTCATTGCTAAAACATTATCAAGATGAGAACATAACTAACGGAACCAGAAAAACTTTCCAATGAAAAAAATCAAGAAAAATTTTCGAAGTCAGTATTTCAAAATCAAAATACTGAGAATTCCACAAGTTGTTAAGATATGCTCATTTTTGGACATGCATCCTAGCTAAATTATTTGAAGTCTTTATGATGCCTGGACCCGTACCTTAGGAAGCACGTGCTTACATCATTGAGATCCCCTGCTTTTTCCAGCCACAGCTTGAGTTCCCCGCTTACATGGTAGGCCGTAGGTTAGCGGTTCTGTTGTATTCGAAAAGCAGTGTCTGGCCTCCACGGCTATACGTCCTATTTTCTATCATTATGTTAAAATAAAAATAGACGTTTTTGAAAATAAATTTTGACAAAAAATAGGTAATCAGCAATTACCTCGATTACCCCCCTACGCCGCCCCTGATCACGGACACTCGATAGGTCGTACGACTGAGCAAATGTCCGAGTTACGCTGGTTCTGAGTTAACGGGATTCTCCTGTAATATTCTTTTCAATTTCTGTTTTCTAGGCCTCTAAAAAGGAAATCCGAGCGGCTTTGAAAGCACGTTTACCATTTCATATGGTACCTTCATACTTTGTCTTGCTAACCAGGTTTGAGCAGATTTTATTCATTCTTATCAAACATATTTACCTTAATTCCTTTAATTTTTGCGCCCCTTTATTCCTCGAAATAGTGAAACTCCTTTTATAACTGGTCTCATTAAGGACATTGGGCTGACAATCTACAATGAAATCAACGCAATCGTTCATGCCCATCACATTCCACCTGAAATGCTTATTAACATCGATCAAACTCTGCTTCCGTTTGTGCTAATCAGGTAAGCAAGAGAACCTTTTATAATAATAATGATAATGAAAACTTTTTATTTATATTCAATCTAAAACACAATTACAAATTTCACTATTACAAGGTAATATGTAACTGGCAAGCTTGGGTTTACAATAAAAAACTAACTAACAAGTGTTAAAAGACCAAACTAAAAAAAAAAAATAAAATTCAAAATGGGAAAAGTTCTGGAGTTATCCATGTCTTATTTCTAGGTAATTAGATGATGTTAGTGGTACCAATACAGATTGTTGAGAGTTTAGAGATGAGTTTTTGTGTTGTCTGTCACTAGCGAGAGAGTCGCACATCTGAAGAAAAGATTCGCAGTTATTGCTAAAGATACCGATAGCACTGATAGACAGATTAACAAGCATGACTGATTTGAAAAGTTTCTTTAGATCAGTAATGAGGGTAGCATATTAATCATGTTTCCTGTTAGCATTTATCTCAAGGTTAGGTTGAAAGCCAATGGTTAGCTTTAGGACGTAAAGGATATGATATTTTATGATTTTAAGTAAATCAGGTCGAAATTGATGATAAGGTTAAAGGTTAAAATTAAGGTTAAAGTCATCCTGGTATGTCAACTTAGAGAGAGGAATCATTGATTGTTTTGTTCAAGTTATCAAAAAATTTAGAACGGAATTGTGACGCCACGTGTATCGATCTTCATTAAGATAGACTTTGAAGCCAGCAACAACATGAAGTAAAGTTTCTGGAAGAAAATAGAATTTACAATCAGAAGTTTGACTCAAGCTCCATTTGAAAAGATTTTTACGAGTAGGATGTGTTGTTCAAATACTTGATTGTAAAATTAAAGATGTTAGTGGTAAGCTTACTTTGTGTTGCCGACCAAATTGTATTGAGCTTTGGAAGAGAATGCTCCAGTAGAAAAGAAATGATAGCACCTTGGGATTGCAAGTTGTGTAATAAATCCTTGTTATCCGTTTATTATGATAATATTAATAATAATAATAATAATGATGAAATTAATAATTATAATAATAAACATCATGAATGTGGGGATACTCAGCAGCAAATGTTAAAGTTGTACCCATTGTTAATGAAGCGTTAGGATCAATTACAAAGAAGCTGACTTGATAATAATAATAATAATAATAATAATAACGAATGATGGAAAAGAACGATGGATGTGGCATAATAGAACAGGTATAAAACGTGAAAGTGAATCCTTAATCCTAGTGGCCCAAGAACAAGCAATAAGAACCAATGTTATCAAGGCTAAAATTGACAACACAGAGGAGGAAAGCAAATGTGGTATGTGTGGTAAGGCAGATGAAACAGTACATCACATTCTTAGTGAATGTAATATGCTGGCCCAAAGAGAGTATAAACGACGCCACGATTGCGTTGGAGGAAAGATTCATTGGAAATTGTGTAGAAAGTATGGGTTGGCCGCAGCAGAAAGATGGTATGAGCATCAACCAGACACAGAAAACGACGGTTACGGAAAATGACAGCTGTAAGTTACCGTGGAATTTTTATGTTCAGACAGACCATGTTATTCAAGCCAGAAGACCTGATGTCATTCTCATTGATAAAGAAAAGAATGAATGCAAAATTATAGACTTTTCCATTCCGTATGACAGTAGAGTGAATGCAAAAGAGATGGAAAAAATAGAATAGTATCAAGATTGAGCACGAGAAGTACAGAAGCTACGGAATATGCGAACGAAAGTCATTCCTATCATAAAAGGTGCACTTGGGACAACCCCAAAGAAATTTTCCAAAAGATTAGATGGCCTTGGAATAGGAATACGAATTGTTGGACTGCAGAAAACTGTCATCTACTTTGCAAGGATTTGAGGAGTCTTGTTGACACCAAGTTTCAGGTCATTATCACCACTAAGAAAGACAGTATGCGGCACAATCCATAATTTTTTTAAACTTCCATGTTATTTCATTTAAAATTTATCATACAAGCATATACCTCACTAGTAGAAGGCAGCGTATAATTGGCTTTTCTGTTGAAATACAAAGTCTATTTAATTAAAAGTCAATCTAATCTGGGTTGGTCCATTCTTTGTTTCGTCTGCAGAAAATGTAATAAGAGCATCGGATGGCGATGTTTATCAATTTCAATGTAAGTTAATGTTGAACTGCCTTGTCCATGCCAGTTTTCTCGGGCATTGTGTGAAAGTTTAGAGAGGAAATTCCAAGAATACCCAGAGCACCCATAGAAAGATTGATAAAGTGGACAGTAGAAAATTGAGAATTAAGTTCTTTAATAAGAGAGTTATACTTAGCAGACTTCCTGTTACTATTAATTAAGATGTTTATTTGAAACCCCACTGTCAGTTCTAACAAGTAGAGAGTTTTATCGTGAGAAATTAAGGCAAGGTCGGGCCGAAGTGATCAAAGATGGAAATGCAAAGGAGGGAAGATCGGCGATTAAAGTGCAATGTTGTAATGAAGATAAAGACTTGGCTATAGCGAGTAGACCAGAATGATGACGCCATGTAAATCTGCAATTATCAAGGAACGATTTGCAGTTAGACACAATATGTTGCAATGTTTCTTGTTGAAGACACAGTGAACAAGATGGAGAGTCGAAAAGAAACCATTTAATAATAATAATAATAATAATGATAAAAATAATAATAATAATGATAAAAATAATAATATTAATAATTATAATAATAAGTCCTGGGTAAGACTTAAAACTGCAACCGGCTGTGGAGTTTCGACATGGGATAATGAGGTTACCCCTTGCCACAGTTACCTCCATGTCTCCCTTGAGCAAGGTGTAGTACCTGTTAGCTCTCCCCGAGACCATGAAGTACCGGGTTGGCGTCCGGCGGGGGCTAGTCTGTCTCTTGGGCAGGAGAGACTCTTTAGCCTTGGTTGGCAACTCTCCTAGTGATGGTGTCACAATAAAAACACCCAGGAAGGAAAACCTGGATAACCAAATATTGTTTTTGCATGGAAAATATTCAAAGAAAGTCATCCCGCAACGCTCGTCGCGCGGTTAAACAAGGAGCGCGTCCCTCAGTGATGGACCAGGCTGAGGTCGAAAAGTGTACTACTGGAACAAACTCCGCCCACCCCCAAGCATCTCCGGGTCACCTTAACGAGGAAACCCCTCATTTAGGCCCCCTAGATAATGTGGAAGCAGCAAATAAAAGTAAGAAAAAGAGAGTTACATGGACTAGGGAGGAGTATAAACAAGTGATGGAAGCATACGTTACAGCGCAGATGAAACCACCAGGAGAGACTAACACAAATCAAACGTACGCGTTACGGAGAACAGCAAATCCCACAAGTAGATTAAACAGCGATGCAAACAAACTTGTAAATGTCAGAAGAGACATTCTTAAAAAGAAGAGACTGACAGATGCTGACTTGGAAAACATCAGAAGGAACGTAAGAGAAAGATTGAAGCAGAATGATCAACAAAGAGAAGACATTAGTTAACAGAATACACCATCTGAAAATATCGAAACAGAAGACGAAACACAAAGTAACCAGGCAGATGAGAGACAAGCAGGTCAAGATCAGTTGCTAGATGAGATGTACCAGTCCCTGTCATACGAAATTCAAAGAAAGTGGGAAGAAATAAAGCATCTAGATATGGAAGATAGAGATCAACTTCCTAAGATCACAAAGGATAAAAATGCCAAAAAGCTTATTAGAACAGGCAATCAAATTATAGCAAACATCATAGATAACTGCAAGGAGACACTTAACATCACATCAATCAACCAATTAGCCTACGCAACTGCTGCAGTTATCACAGAATCAACAGGCATCAAGCTGAAGAAACCCAAACAAAACAAAGGAAAACAGCCCAAATGGAAAGAAAAGTTGGAGAAGGATATACAGTACAAAAGGAGTGACCTGTCCGTGCTTTCTGAAATGGAAAAAGGAGCAAAAGTAAATCAAAGACAACAAAGGTGAAGTGAGCGGAAATACAACATCAAAGACGCTCGAGATATACCTGAAGTTAGGGAACAGCTAAAGCAACAAATCTTAGCGAAGGCACAGAGGGTCAGAAGATACTTGAAAAGGGGGAAGTTTTTCCGACAAAATAACCTCTTTAAGGAAGACACCAAGGGGCTTTATCGAGAACTTGGTAAGAAGCAAGTAAATGTTGAAGAGCCACCCCCAATTGAAGAAATAGAGGCATTTTGGAGTTGCATCTGCGAAAATGAGAAACATCATGATGAAAAGGCAGAATGGATACGACAGCAAGATGAGATGATGAAAAACCAGCCTACCCAAGATTGGAAGGATATTGAGGATGGTGAAATGACCTTAGCTCTAAAAAAGACCAGTAACTGGAAGTCATCAGGCATTGACAGAGTACCAAACTTGTGGTTAAAAAACCTGGAGAGATTACATGGTAGCTTAACAACAGCATACAACGATATTGTTAAGAACCCAGAAAGGAGCCCAGAATGGCTGACACGAGGCCTGACATATCTGCTACCAAAAAACAATGAAACGAAGAACCCGAAGAACTACAGTCCAATAGCCTGCTTGCGAACAACTTACAAAGTCCTAACATCCGTCATAACCGAGAGAACATACACTTTTCTTGAAGGGAACAGCCTGTTACCCCAAGAACAGAAAGGGTGTAAGAGAGGAAGCTATGGCTGCAAAGATCAACTATTGATAAACAAAATGATACTTGAAGATTGTAAGAACAAGAAAAAGAACCTCAGCACCGCTTGGATTGATTATAGTAAGGCATTTGATAGTGTCCCGCACTCTTGGATCATTAAGACAATGGAAATATATAAGTTGTCCCCAATATTAATAAGATTCATGACAGGTAGTATGAGCAATTGGAAGACAACACTGTCTCTAAGTCACAGTCAGGGTACAATTAAGACAAGATCAATAAGCATTAAATGTGGTATCTTTCAAGGAGATTCGCTATCACCACTTCTGCTCTGCCTGTCATTGGCACCACTCAGCACTATGCTCAACAACACTGGATATGGCTATGAAGTAGGAGGTAAGAAAATTAGCCATTTGTTCTATATGGACGATCTGAACATATGTGAAAAACGATAATCGGCAGAAGGGGCTGCTCAAGACAATCAAGACCTTCAGTGACGATATCTGCATGCAGTTCTGCCTTGCGAAGTGTGCCAAAGCCACATTCAAGAGGGGCAAGCTCACACAAACTACAGACATCACAGTAGACACGAACACCACAATTAGGGAGCTAGAACAGGAAGGTGCTTACAAATATCTAGGGATCAATGAAGGTGATGGTATACAACTTGCCACCTCGAAAGAACAAATCAGAAAAGAATACTACAGGAGAGTGAGACTGGTAACAAAAAGTGAACTCAACGGATCAAACAAGATAGAAGCCATCAACACACTTGCTGTACCCGTATTTACATATAGTGTCAACATCGTAAACTGGCAGATGAGTGAAATAAGAAAGCTTGATACAAAAACAAGGAAGCTGTTAACTATGGAGAGGATGAACCACCCAAAAGCTGATGTGGAAAGAATGTATCTACCAAGGGAAGGCGGTGGACGGTAAACTCGTACCTAGAACAAACAGAAGATCCCTTTCTCAAACTTGTGTACCGGCATGAAAACAGCAAGAAGCTTTATTCTGTTGCAAAAGACGCCAGAAAATTCAAAGGAGAGCTCGAAGTACCAGACACAACTAGAATACAACAAGAACCAGTCACTTTATTCTCTAAGAGAGTAAAACAGGAGACAAAGAAGAAGGCACATGAGAAGATGAGACAGATATGGGAAGGAAAACCGATGCATGGTCAGTATCCAGCTAGAGTGAATAAGCCAGATATTGAAAAAGAAAAGACCCATAAATGGCTTAAGAGTCCTGGACTTAAAGAAGAAACTGAGGGATAAATGATCGCTGCACAGGATCAAAGCTTAGCAACAAGATCATACCACAATAAGATCATCAAAGACGGCACTGACCCCAAGTGTAGGATGTGCAATGAATTTGAGGAGACTATTGACCATATCGTGGCCGGCTGTCCAGTGTTCCCAAAAACCGAATTTATACAGCGACATGACAAAGCAGCAGGGTACCTCCACTGGAAAATATGCAAGCATTACCATTTTCCTGCTGCAGACAAGTGGTATAAGCACAAACCCGAGAAAGTGACTGAAAACGAAACTGCCACTATATTATGGGACATGCCTGTGAACACAGACAAAGAGATAAAAGCTAAGACACCTGACATAACTATCAAAGACAAGAAAGAAAAGACTTGCATTATGATTGACATGAGTATACCATCTGAAAGGAATGTATCGATTAAAGAAGTAGAGAAGCTGTCCATATATAAAGACCTTGAAATTGAAGTGACAAAAATGTGGGAAATGAAGACATCCACAGTTCCGATTGTAGTGGGAGCACTTGGACTCGTCAAGAAAGGCCTTGAGAAGTACGCAAGTCAAATCCCTGGCTACATACGGATTGAAGAATTGCAGAAGATTGCTCTCCTCGGAAGCGCCAACATCCTGAGAAGAACGTTGTCCATCAAGTGAACACTGCTGTTTTCTTAGGGTCATGGACTGACCTTGGCACAGTGGTGAAACTGTACAGCATTATATGCAAAGAACAAATAATAATTGTGGAAGAATTGGAATTGGATGAAATGGCAGGAAGAGTCAATGAGTATGCACCGGATATTGGTACAGTAAATGACAGAATGTTTGCAGGTGAAGGGTGAAGAAAACCAGATTTTACAAAGGGCGGATTTTGAAGGATATGGCGAGGAGGACAAGGTAGCAGAATTGATGGGGTACAGAGATAAACCGAGGAATGAAAATAGTCTGCCATTTTGGAGAAGACGAATTGTCGAAAAGCAGAAGGTACTGAGAAGAAAATTGGGACAGGTGAACAGAATGAGAAGAAATGATTTTCAAAAAATGAAATGACAAAGGAAAAACATGAAAGAAAGTATCGGTTGAGTGTGAGAGGCTTGGAGGTGGTACATGAAGAATTACAGCAAAGATTAGTTGCCATTAGGGCAAAACTGGAGCGATATGATAATCGGACAGAACAGCACAGACAGAATAGGTGTTTGAAGCTAACCAGAAGATATTATTTAATGAATTAGAAGGAGGTCATCATAGAGAAACAATTGAACCGGACGCGTAGGAAAGTACACGGTTTTGGAGGAACATTTGGGACAATCCAGAAAGACACAATGAAGGTGCGGCTTGGCTAGAAGATGTCGAAAATCAATTGTTAGGAATCGAAAGGCAGGAAAACATTCAGATAGTAGTACAGAAGGTAAGAAAGCAAATTAGAAGGATGCCAAACTGAAAAAGCCCTGGCCCTGATGGTGTTCCAGGGTATTGGATAAAAAATTTGACAAATGCTCATGAGATGATTGCACACCAGCTAGATAAGTGTCTTCAAAAAAATGATATACCTGTATGGATGGTGACAGGAAAGACATTGCTGTGTGTTAAAGAGGTTGACAAAGGAAATGTTGTGACAAATTTTAGACCGATCACATGCTTGCCTCTAATATGGAAATTGTTGACGGGAATCATAGCAGAGGAATTGTATAATCATTTGGAAAACATGAATATGTCAACATGGGAACAAAAAGGGTGTAAAAAAGGTAGCCGTGGTACGAAAGATCAACCTCTGATTGATAAACTGATTGTGAAAAACTGCAAGAAGCGATTGACATCATTAGCAGTAGCATGGATTGATTATCGTGAAGCTTACGACATGATACCGCACGATTGGATAAAAAAATGTATGGAGATGATTAGGCTAGCAAATAATGTTAAATATTTTCTGGGAGGGACAATGGAAAAGTGGAACACTGAGTTAACTGCAGGTCAAAATGTGCTTGGAACTGTGAAAATAAGACGGGGAATTTTCCAGGGAGATAGTTTATCACCACTGTTATTTGTCTTGGCGATGGTCCCATTAACATTAATTTTGAGAAAGACAAAGGTATTTTATGAAACAAAAAAGGGAGGTGGAAAAATTAACCATTTGATGTTTATAGATGACATAAAACTGTTTGCGAAAAATGAAGATCAAGTCGATAGCCTAGTACATACTGTGAGAGTGTTTTCAGATGACATCAAAATGGAATTTGGATTGTCAAAGTGTGGTGCATTAACGATGAAGAGAGGAAAACTGGTCAAGAGTGAGGGAATACCCATGCCGAACGGACAAATGATGACAAATATTGAAGATAGCGGATATAAATATTTTGGAATTTTAGAAGCTGATTGGGTGAAGCACGAGGCAATGAAAGATCAGACAAAGAAAGAGTACATTAAAAGAGTAAGAAAGATACTGAAGTCAAAACGGTATGGAGAGAATGTAATTTCAGCAATAAATAGTAGAGCCGTCGCTGTAGTGCGATAGAGAGCAGGAATCATCAGGTGGACCAAACTAGAATTAGAAGAATTGGACAGAAAAACACGAAAGCTTATGACAATATATGGAGCTCATCATCCCAAAGGAGACGTAGATAGACTTTACATGAAGAGAGCAATTGGTGGGAGAGGTTTGTTAGGAGTAGAAGATTGCGTTGTGGTTGAGGTGGACAGTCTGGAAAGATATTTGGAGGTAGCTGAGGAGAAGTTATTGAAATAAGCACATCAAAATGAAATTGTCGAGAACCGAAAAAATAGAAAGACCAAAGACGAGGTTAAGACTGATCATGAAGAGAGGTACAAGGGTAAGGGGTTGCATGGGCAGTTCTGGAAAGGTATATAAAATTTTAAAGGAGAAGGGTCATAGGAATGGATGAAGAAAGGATACTTGAAGAAAGAAACAGAAAGCACTATAGTAGCAGCACAGGATCAAGCTTTGAGTACTAGGAACATGGGAAAGAATGTGTTTGGTGAAAACGTCAGCTCATTGTGTAGAGTGTGTGGTCAAGCGGAGGAAACTGTTGCACATATCGTGGCAGAGTGTAGCAAGTTGGCACAGTGTGATTATAAGAAACTGAGACATGATAACGTTGCAAAGGTTATTCATTGGAAGCTCTGCGGGAAATGGGGATTTGAAATGGTATACACATATACCAGAGAAGGTGCTGGAATCGGAGTATTGTAAACTTTTATGGGATTTTCCATTACAGACAAATAAGAAGTTGGAACACAACAGACCAGAAATTACAGTAATTCAAAAGCAAGCCAAAAAATGTCAATTGATTGACTCGTCATGCCCATTCGACGTGAGAATTGAAAAGAAAGAAGAAGAAAAGTGTGTGAACTATAATGAATTGAAGTATGAGATAGCTAGGATTTAGAAAATGAAAGAAGTAGAAGTGATACCTGTGGTAGTAGGAGCATTAGGGACAGTAGCGAAGGGGTTCAAGGGTTGGATTGAGAAAATGGGGTTACAACTGACAGTGGAAGAACTACAGCAACCTTGTTTGCTTGGAACTGCTAGAATAATTCGAAAAGTGCTAGACATGAAAGAAGGATAGGCATGCTGCAATACCTAAGACCACTGTTTGTGGTCCGCTACTGTAGCTCATCAACCAAGATAAAACATCAGTCTTGAGAAAATGTAAAAATGATAATAATAAATAAAAGAGATTGGAGGACATTGGTATCGAAACGAAGATAGTGGAATTGCAGATAAGTGCTCTACTGACATAGACAGTATGCGACATGACTATAAATAATAATTTTGACATAAAACCTAACGCGGACCAGAGTAAGACATTCTGCAGTGACATTTGGTCGAAAAATGTAACGCATAATAGTGATGCGAGTTGGATAAAGGAGGTCAAAAAACATTCAGAGAATGTAGGGAAGCAGAGTGATGTACAAGTTACGTTGGATAGCCTGCGGATGCAACTAAGAAGAGTCCCAAAATGGAGAGCTTGCGGGCCAGACAAAGTGCATGGTTACTGGATAAAAGGTTTTACAAAGTTACACAATTAACTGGCAGCACAGGTTATTGAGTGCATAAGTACAGGCAAAACTCCGTCTTGGATGACCAGAGGACGGACATGTCTGATTCTTATAGACGTAAAGAAAGGAAGTGATGTTACCAACTTTAGACCCATAACATGTCTACCGATTATGTGGAAATTATTGACGGGCATTTTTAGTGAATCGTTATGTCACACTCTTGAAAGTGGAAAAATTTTACCAGAAGAACAAAAAGGGTCCAGGAAACAATGCAGGAGAACCAAAGACCAACTAATGATTGATAAAATGGTCATGAAGAATTGCAGAAAAAGATTAACACACTTGTGTGTTGCCTGGATTGACTATAGACTAATGATATGGTTCCCTACTCCTGGATACTTGCATGCTTGATTATGTTTAAAGTAGCAAATAAAATCCACAACTTGATAAGAAATTATATGAGATCTTGGACTGTTGAATTGACATCAGGAGGAGAAATGCTTGGTTAGGTCGAGATAAAGAGGTATCTTTCAAGGAGATAGTCTTTCGCCAATTCTTTTTGTATTAGCTATGATTCCATTACCCATTGTTCTGAACAGCATTAAGGCTGGATATACGTTAGCCCGAAACAGGGGAAAACTAATTAATCTCCTGTTTATGGAAGACTTAAAAATGTATGGAAAGAGCTTGAAAGAAGTAGACTCACTAGTAGAAACAACTCATGAATTGCTTCAAAAGTTCATTTGATTTCTGGAGAGCGCTCTCACGATGCATCATCTCATCCATTCGAAAGTTATAATGCCTCCCCAAATATGTAAAAGACTCCCCTAATTTAACTTGGGGTATCAAGTTTTTATTTACGTAATGCTGATCTACACTTTAGTGGGAACCTCGGATAAAAGTTTGAGGCCGATCGTTCCACTCGTCTAGGCGGAGCGCTGCTCATAAACGCTTCGTTGCACATTACATTGTCCATGCATTGTTTTATTGTTCTACTTTGCTCATTTGCATTTAGCTTAATTAGTATCTATAGATATCTTGGGTACAAACTGCTTACTTTGTGTCCCCCTTTTTTGTAGTACCAAAAAACTTCCACTGATTGAACCCTGATAATCATCATAGACTATTCACACCACCTAGTAAATGCATTCGGTAGAATTTGGCTTTCTCGTTTGTTTCGTTCTCGATATGATTATTAATGCTATTTTTTGGGGGTACTTTCTGTTCAAGAAGCTTATCAGACAGAGTATAAAGAGATCTTCCAGACAATTTTTTTTCTTATCAGAACCATTTTGCATTTTATGGAAGCCGAAGACTTGATGTTAAATGAAATAAAAGACAAGGCCACTAGTTGAAAAACGTTTGTATGTAAATACATCAAATGTCTGTTACAACATACAGTAAAACCTGCTTAAAACGGACATGCTCTAATTCAGTCGTCAACAGCGAAAGCATCAGCATTAATGTGTGTCTCTGGTATGGATTGTGTGTTTCCAGCACATTGAGTTTCTTGAATTACTGGGCTCTGCGTTTTCGACATCAATCCTTCTAGTTGTGAGATTGCATCATCGCAGTCTAGCATTGCTTGACTTTCTTCTACTTCTGATTTTAGGACAAGCGGTTCAAAATATTAATGCTTTATCAAACCATCCATTTTCTCAAACACTTCCTCTGTTGAATCACCTTTCTTTACAATAAAAAGAATAGGAACTTCAAAACCTCTGGATGGAAAAGAGGATGGCCTATATGTAGAAGAAGTAACGCGAGCTTGCAAAATTCCACAAAAATCTATGAACTAGTTGCAAAAAGGGCTGGTTTCGCGAGGAATATGCCCAACTATTTCATTATCTGTCAGCTTCCCGAATAATTTGGCTCCCAATGAAATTGCAAAGGGATCATGGACATTGCCAATTTCTTGATCGATTTGAAGCTTTTGTCCTATCTTTGGCCTCTATATTTCACGAAAAACCTTGATTGGCGCAAGCAAGTTCAAACTTGTTCAAACTCGAATGTAAAAGTATAGTTTTTTTAGCAAGAAGCACTATCTCTTCTTCATCCTCCGTAACTTCGTGCTCATTCCTATATAATACTCTTGCCGCAATCATAGACTTGAAAGGTTGATGTTTTGGAGATTTTCGTCAGGCACACCAGCGCATTGCGTATGCCCATGTTAGTTTGACGCAAGCAGCTCAAGCCAATTATATTTGACTCTGCACAAATCTATCGTCTAAATCCAAGTCCCTCTTTTCTTAGATAATCTAACGTAACATCATAAACTTGAGTCAAGTTTTAGACAAACTTAATGGTAGGATTTAGACGCTAAGAAGGCAGATTGCAATTTTACTAATTTTCTGTGTTTGCATTTCCTACTCCACCACTAACCACTATTGTTTTTTATTTCCTACTCAGTGTTCCCATTTCTACCTCTGGTAAACTGGATAAAAATGTACTTCCAGCTTTTAACCGTGACAAGGAGTCTGAATCTATGGATGAAACGCTGCCAACAACAGAAACCGAGAAAAAGATTTCTGCTATATGGAAGAAAATACTGCAGCTGAAAAGTTTAGACATTCAAGAAAATTTTTTTGACCTTGGAGGGTAACTATTTATCTAACTCATCATGTTTTCTATTTTCGAAAAGGACCCGTGATCATTGTTGTGTTTTGGTTCTAATTTTAATTCTACTTTGAACAAAATTGCAAATTTTTATAGTGTCAAGGGTTTTCTTTTGCGCAGGCATTCACTTCTTGCTGCTCGCATGTTATCACAAGTGAGAGATGAGACGTCTGTAGATATTTCAATGACGCAGCTTTTCAAACATAACACCGTTGCTGATTTAAGTGCTATTATCGATCAAAGCTCTGGAGCAGCCATGAAGACAAGGTATTGATTTAAATGCCTTTATTGTTAAGTGGACAAACGTAACACTTAATTCATGTAGCGTTTGATCCAAACGATTTTCCCTGTCCATTTTATAACTAGATTTTTTCCTTTTTGAAATCTTAGGCTCACATGGATAAGTATAGGAAATTATATTTATCAATACAGTTAATTTCATGTGCTCTTCTAAGAACAGAAAACTGCTGTGTTTCCACGGTGCACTTTGAGTCTTGATTACGTGCCCAAATTATTGCGTTGATTTGTGAAATTTAATTCAATAGCATTAGATCACCTCTATTCACTAGAAACATTCCTCCTATGTCCACATTGGCACTTCTTTCATTGCTTACTTGATTCAATGAAAATTTTACTTATTGCATTGTGCATGACATAAACGTGATCGTTAGAGTAAGGTGAGTGGCCCCGTGTAAATGCAACGCCAAGGTGCCTCATTTGTGCTTCGCTAACCAACCAAATATTTCGTCGGTGAAATGCAAAAAGGGAAATTCCTTTAGTAGTAGGTACAAAGTTGCCATTTAAGACCCTCCAGACCAATCAATTGAGCTAAAATTTGGTTCGATTGGAGATAAAGTGTGTCGGTACCAAAGTGCGTCTACGTTTTCTGTGCAATCCACTTTTCTGGATTTAAGACGGAAAAAAACTGCTTGATCAGCTAAAAATGTGAATGCAATTATTTCGGAAACTGAGAGGAAATTAGGAATGATATTCAGATTCTGAGATACGCTTTGGTTAATAAGGACATGACCTTTCTGCTAAATTCAGTTTCGTGCTTCCACGACCTCGCTGGGGGTCCTAAATAGAGTTCAATCAAAAAGGTATTTTAAAACAATAATTGATCTTTTAAAATTTTTGCGATGGGTTATAGCGATTGGATTTGTACATAGTGATATTCTACATCAAATTACAAATCGATTGATATATGGGTTTGCCTTAATTTGTCCTCAGAGCGGTACCCGGCCGGGAAAAACTGAAATGACAGACACGAAGATGGGCAGCCATTTATTAAGCCCATTGTCTTTTTCATCTTGATTATGTGCATAATGTAAATATTGCGTTGTCAGCTGTGCTATCCATTTTGTAAAGATGGATTCGACTCATCGCGTACGATACTTGAATTTTGGTTTATCCAAAGAAAAGCCTTAGAATTTTAATTTGAATTTACGAGCATAGTTTCCTCAGTGTGGCATAGTTTTCTGTTGGCGTTTGATCACGGTTTGCTTTTTATTAAATAAGTTTGGATTGTTTTTTGTTAAAGTTTTTGTCCTCGTGAATCATGGTTAATTATCAAATCGTTGGTATTTGGTAATGGGCTAATTCGAGGAATAAATGTATTTAAGAGGGGCATTATAATCTGCGATTAAAATCTATCATATGTATCAAATAATATTTGGCTTATTTTAGGAAGGATATAGATGAACAGGTAGACCTTTTGGTAGAAGTTCAAAACCATGATCAAGGTTTTGTAAAGTATGTACATTTTGTTTATTAAATTATACCGGAAACAATTTTGTTTTATAACATCTATAACAACATTATCCTGCGCTTTTTCTGAAGATCGTTAATGAATACCTTTCTTTGTATGATAGCATGGATATGATGCTAAGAGCCTTCTGGCGATCTTGCCAATATGAACATAGATGGGAAAATGGCAGAGTGCTCATAACAGGAGTAACAGGTTTTCTTGGAGCTTTCATTTTAAGGGATCTTCTTTTGCACACAAAGGTAAATTGCATTTTTAAAATATAAAGTCAGGTTGACGTTCACTAAGTGTAGTTGATAACAGTTAAAACGACCTGAACGACCTGAAACAAGCTGAAAGCACCTGCAAACGACCTGCAAACGACCTGAGACGGCCTGCCATGTCCGAACATAAACATCCCAGACGGAAAAAGCCGGAGTTATTTACCTTTTGAATTAAGGTTTGCATGATGAGTTATGAAAATAAGATAGATAAGATAAGATAAGATAAGAAAAAGATAAGATAAGATAAGATAAGATAAGATAAGATAGATAAGATAAGATAAGATAAGATAAGATAAGATAAGATAAGATAAGATAAGATAAGATAAGATAAGATAAGATAAGATAAGATAAGATAAAACCAAAGGCGATAATAACTGTCAATTGCTAATTATTCTGCAGATAAGCTGCAGGGATGCAGAATGATGCATTCGATCAAACGTAAGATATATTTTGCTCCATATTGTTAAGGGCACATAGTAGATGCAAAAATAGAAAAATAAGAAGTTGCAGTCATTGTTACTGTGTCCAAGTCCGAGGCCAAATAAAATTTTGTGGATGAAGTTGTGGCTGAAAAAGGGGGATATGCCCCCCCCCCCCTTCCACCAGGTTTTTATGTACTGTATTGTTATAACAGCAGATCTCAGATGAAGTCCGGCAAATCTATCAAGATCACGGAGGTAGATAGCGATTGAAGGTATGGTTTCAGAACATGTCATGAAAAGTATCAGGTCATTTTAGGTCGTTTGCAGGTGGTTTCAGGTGGTTTCAGGTCGTCTTAGATTTTATAAACTACGTACACTAAGTCCAATTGAGGCTAGTTAAACTAAAGTTCTTTCAAAGAAGCAAATAATACAGGAATTAATAGCATTCCACAAACATACAGATGCCAGTGCGTAAGGCGGTTTATTAATTTAACAACTAGATATTCTAATTATCCTTTGTTTATCTGCATTTCTCAAGGTCCACATTTACTGCATCGTTCGAGAGCTTCCTGATACTAAGGCTCGTGAAAGAGTTATCCAAAATTTTCAGAAATATGGGATTTTACCTGTTGATGGTGAAAAACGCACTGAAGATCAAGAGAATATATGGAAGTTATTTCAGAAACGAGTTACGGCAGTCAAAGGTAGTGTTTCATTTTTATCACATTTCTTAGAATGACCAAAATACGACTATCGTTTTTGTCATACCACAGGTGCGAATCCATATGGCTCCTTGGATTTTTAATTCTAAATTTTGGAAAACACTCGCTGTTTTCGAAATTGAAATCAAAACATACTTAAAGGATTATGATGCCAAATAACTTGTCCACTTAAAGGATCTCTTAGAGTATAATATGGAAAAAAACATTAGCAAAGATGCAAAAGTTTGTTTATACGCTACTTCATGTGAGGTTTGTTGTTGAATGAAAACAGATTGGTCTTCGATACCATCCGCCACATTCGATATAAATGTAAGATGTTGCATATAGTGCAACTCTCACCAATCAAAATGGACACGGAAAGGGGTTTCAATTCTATTTTAAGTGGAGGTGCGGCTCTTAACTGATAGTCTGAAAGCACGCGTGATAACGTGTTTCATTTACTCAGTTGAGGCGATATTTCACTACTTTATGCACAATTTAGAAAAGAATTTTTTTGACTTCACGGCCTGATAAGCCTTGAAAAGAGATTTATGAGAATTTGCGAATGAGAGGAGAGTTCTTCCTTTAATCAATCAGTCCTTTGAATGCAGATTGCACTGATTATGCTTTTCATGCGTAACTGAAAAATAGCACCGAGAGAAAACATGAAAGATATATTTACGTTGAAATAGTTAAATGAAGCGATAGTTAGTTTCAAAACTGCTTCAAGATTTGCCAAGGGAACTCAATGTTAATTCATTTCTGTTCCATATATGGAACTTTTGACTGCAATATTAAATTTGTGAGAATGTTGCTTACTACGTCTACCGGTCATGAACACTTAGACTGATCCAATGGCTAGAGAGATGAAGCCAAATAGTCGCCTCCTGAAAAATTGATTGAAAATTCCTTAACAAATTTTCGCATTATTTATTTTCGGACAAGGTGGCGAAAAACTTGACTTGAATCTCTCGTATTTGTAAAAGTGCAGCTCACTAGCAGAGACTGACTTGGTACGCGAAAAAATTTGTGTGATCCAGAATTATTTGCTTAATGTGCAGAGGCGGATCCAGGTCAAAAACTGACCGGGGCTCAAGTTGTGCTGTTGCACCATGTAAAATTTTTTCACGCCCATCTTTCAAATAAATTTGGATGAGAAAAATCGAATTAATCCAATAACGACACAATAAAAAAACCAAACCAACAGGATGTATACCCTTGTAAGTATGCTAGACAGGGATTTAACCATATCCTTGTAAGTATGCTAGGCAGGGAATTCCATGAAAGTGACTGAATTTTTGCCTAACCTCAAAATTTTATTACTGATTCCTACTAATTTGACCCCGTAGATTTCAAATCCAAGATGGGTCACTTTCGATTTTGACCGGAAGTGCTTAATTTTATGACGTCAAAGAACAAGAAATTTATCCATTCTAAACCCATTTTCAAAAAATGCATATTTAGATTCACCACAACGAGGGCTATCGATTGATATATATTTTAATAATTATTACCGACATTGCTTTTTTAGAAATTACGTCATCCTGACCTAAAATCATGTTTTGCCTTGATTTTACTTATTTTTTTGTTGCAAAGAAGGTGTTTAGTAATGCAGAAATGTATTCCTTCGTGTGGAAGCGTTGTTAAAACTTGTTTTTCTGCGACTCGGCCTATCCTGATGTCAAACCCACGGTCATAGCAAAAAAGCTACAGCAAATTATAGTTGAATTTTTCTAGATCTACCTTACCAATCTGTATAAACAATTATTGTGGTTTCAGATATCCAGTCAAACTCGTCGCTTTCCAATTCGCTATCAATGCTCGTGGGGTCACCAAAAAATATGTAATCCAGCTCTTTGCTCTCCTCAGATATCTCAATACTGGGTGCTTCTTCACTATCTGAATATTTCGCGGTACCCTCACCGGTTCTTGCTGCTACTTTTGTTTTCCGAGTTCGTCGCCGTTTTGCAGCAGGAGGAGCTGATTGTTCTGTTTCATCATTTTCAGATGATAGGGCCGAAGGCGCTGCAAATGTTGATGGAATTTGTTCACCTAGTATATAATGGCCCTGTAAGGTACAAATCCATTTTTAAAGACTTCGAATAGGACTAATTCAATTCAACAACAACAAAAACTCACCCGTGAACCAAACAGGCTCTACCAAACTTTGGGCAATGTCAATAGTCCAACCGTTGGCCTCGAGGGATATGGTTTGGACAGACTTTTCTCCAAATCTTAACCAATAATTGACTTGGAAATGAACACGTCTGATTGCTTGTTGCATTCAGTCGGGGTCTGGAAGCAATGACTGCGATGATTTTATTTTCATATCTTTGTACAAGCGAACTCTTGTGTCAACATACAACTCATCTTTTCTCCCAGAATACATAACAGTTTGGACGGAAACGATCACATCCTCGACATTCTGCACATTTAACTCTTTAGACTCTCCCAATGAACTTAATAGATCTAGAGAATCTTGATGCTTTATTATTTTCTTCAGAAGCTTGACTTTCCCAACACCATAAAAGAAGGAGGTGGTGTCACACCCTGGGATTACATGAATGTGGGGTAAGTGCATTGAAACATTTTCCCCCAAGAAGTTGTACACTTTTTCCAACGTCGACATATTTCTCGTGAGCTGTTTTCATAAACCACTTTCACGATGGCTTGACAATGACATAAGCATTAACAAGTATAACTAGCACATCTGTGTCCTTGGCATCTACCACTAAGACTGTATCTCTTTCAAATGCCTGTAAAACAAGTCTAGAGTCGGCTTCTTCATGGTTGCATTCAATAGACTCTGAAGCACCATCACGAGTTATTTCCCATAGTTATTCCTGCTCCGTGAAATAACTGACACTTTCAAGTGTTGCCTACCTTTTTCACTTCTGAAAAATTTACTTGCTAATCGTATCAAGTCCTTTTTATTCTCGATATGATTGAAAATGCTTGACCATGAATGACCTTGGAGCAGTTTTTGGTCAACAGCCTGTATGTAGGAACGCTGTGGTGTATTACTTCTCTTAAATCTTGTCCTGTTTTTCGCACTTATAATACGGAAGGTATCATTGATGAGTTCAATCGACAAGAGGCTGGCATCTAAAGATGGCGTTACGAAGTTTAATAGAGCAATACGCCATTCACGGTAGGTCTCCCTTGCATACGTTATGCCGCCATTCCATCAATCAACCATCGAGCATTTTTTAGACATTCATTTGTCACTGACTTTGATTCCTCCACCATAAAGTTTCTCAAAACTTGTTTAGGAGACTGACGGATTCGCCTCCCGGTGTTGCAATGCTAAGTGGAACAGCAGTTAGCGGGTACTTGAAGGCAATGTGAAGATCCACTGAATTGCTCAGCATTATTCCAAACGTTGTCTATCTTGCTTTAATACGGTCATTTATTTAGGAACTTTCGTTTCCTTCTTTAATCCTGTCGGTAGCATAACTTTCTTAATCGGCTGAAAGAAATCTGCAGTTTCTTTTAGAAATCTTTCATCTACGAACTGCAAATACCTGTCATTTCCTAATGAAGGTGCATTAAGCAAACCTGCAATAACCTTTTTGTCAATTTCTTGGCCATTCGTGAGGTGCCTAGCTGGACCATCTGCCAATGGATCTATTTCATGGCTTGTGAGTTTGTCTTGAGTGCTTTAACATTGGCAATATGCATCTTCTTTCCAGATGGTGTTTGTTCCTTGTGAACGAAAAATGTAGATATATTGATCTTTTCTCTTAATGCTAAATGTATCTTGGCATGTTTATGCATCGTTTTAATCCACGTATTGGTGTTGCTTGGGTTGGTGCTAAATCCAGCTCTGAAAGGACCAGCGTTTCTTTTTGTTTCTCTATTGAATACTTCTGTTATCATATTCCCGTGAATATTTGAAAATTGTACACTGGAAAGACTGCCTCCAGATCTTCTGAGATTTAACTCTGCAAAAGCTGGATCATTTCTTTTCTCCACATCTCGTAAATATTTGACTGAAACTACATGTATCTTGCATAAAATATGCGCAAGGCGAGCATACATCTTCTCGTCTGCATGCGCGAAAACATGACCGATTTCAATCTCCTTCATCAGATCCAGCAACTTGTCAAGGAAGGCACAAAGGGTATTCTGGTGATTCTGGAATAACTGGCATGTATTCTAAGAGAGACTTTCTCGTCTTTAAATCTGTTACTGCTTGATCAAAAGTCGTCCCTGAACCAATCAAATCAGTTTCTTCGCCGTGTCCTGGAAGACCGTCAAGAAGTGACCACACAACATCTCTTTTCAGACAAAGTTCGAGAAGATCTACTTCTTTGTCATCTTCATGATTAGGGAACAGTTGGGGAGGTTTCCTGACACCAAAGATAAACTCCGGTATTCTTTCCAGCTCGTCCTCATCGGCAAGAAGATCCAGATTTCTTTCAATTGCTCTTTCTGATGCAATCGCCTCACCTAAACACATTAGAATGAAAGATTAAGTTTCTTATCTGAGTGGAACGTAAAGACATCATTGCAATAAAAAGAGAAAATTGCTAAATAATACTTTTGGGTCAGGGTAATGGTTTTTGCATACATAGCTTTGATGGGTCTCGCAACAGTGTTTTCAAAGGGGGATTAGTTGACGAATTTTTTCTTAGGTTTAAAAAAGGGCTACGACACTTATAGTCCCCTTTTTGGAACATCTTTCCACAACATTTACTTTCTGACTGTGAACTTAAAGCATTTTTTTGAATCCTAGTCTGTATCAACATTCAAAATTATAAGTTGGTAATTTATATTTTCTGTTTGTTAAACACTGCACAGGACAGGGAATGAAAAATTAAAATTTATTGACATAATTGACACCAACCTGCAAGCACTGGCTGAAACAAAGTACAATTGATGTCATGACTGGTACCTGTATCTGTAATAGTATCTTGGCATCTGTTATTATTATCGATGGTAGTGTGAATTGCTATTCCTTTGGCCATATTGTGAGATATCTTATTGTTGTCTGAAACCTTTCTCGCCAATGCTTTGTTTTGCATTCTAATATCGTTGTACGATATGCAGTTGCCCATTTTGTGCAACATTACCATTGATTGTTTACTGCTTGTAAACCTGTGCAAAGTTAATCCAGACATAACTTGCTTTGCATTTCTATGTTGCTGGAGAACTTAGGATTCCCAGTTTGAAGCTATCGACCACACATTTGTTGCATGAGGTCTTGAAATTGTTATGGCGTAGCCATAGTCATTGACTTTGTAATTTAGATCAATCGTTGCATACACCAAGTTATAGAGATTTTGTGATGGCCCACTGTTTAGGCTCTCGATTACTTCATCCGGTGTGTACGGCCAGCAAATATCCATTTCTTAACGCTTTTTGTCTAATTTTCGTCTTACGTCTTCATCATGCAATCCATGTCCCTTCATCGTTGCAGCTGTGTTATCTAATGGATTCATGTCGTTTTAATATACAATGACGTGATGAACTGTGCTGTGGAAACCAATCCTTCCTGGAAATTCATTCGCAATTTTCTTTTTGAGTGGACTGGCGTGGTTTACCGTTGGACAAATGCCTCGTTCTTCACTCATGTTCAGAATGTCACGCATATGGTCACTGAGGAGATATGCGTTCTTTCCACGTAACACTTTCATACGAACATGTCCATAGAATTCATTCATTAAATCCACTCCCATGTCTCGATCGTCATTATCCAATTCCTCTCGTTGATATTTGATATTAACAGTGAACTTTTGTGACATGACTGGTGGAAATAAATGTCCGCTGCAAACACGTCATGTGACTCCTAACTTGTTAACAGTTGTAAGCGGTTTGCACTGAGTAAAATCGATGTTCTGGATACTTCAAAAACTCATCTTTTCTTTCAATTCTTCGCTTTCCAGCTCTGCCTTCTGTACAGCGGCCTAGCCCACCTTCGTTGTAAGCATCTTCGTCAACTGCTCTTCCGTTGTTACAAACAAAACACAAGCGCTTATTCTTCAAATGTTGGCTGACAGATCTACGTGAACACCCCCACTGCCACATTCGCCAGCAGTGTCCTTGCTACCAGTCTCAATCCTGAATAAAACCATGCTCTGCTTCACTCCTTTCTATAATGGTTTGAAAAGATGCTCTGCAGTTCGTGTGAGCGTTGCCAAAAGTGGTATCACAGTCTTTAATCTTTTCATGAACTTTTGTAAAGCAGTACTTTTGATTGTCAAAAGGGATGTTTACTACAGACCATCTCTGGGCCTTTCCTTCAAAGCCGCCCAACCGTCATTCTAAAATTCAGTCACTTTTTCTCCTTTAATCAAATATCCACAAATCAAGCATTTTCTTTCTTCTTCATCGTGCAAAGCAAGAAAAGACCTACTTGAGGCTATGTTTCTTGCCTAAACTGTTTTGCTTTAGGCAATGATAGTTTACAAACACTGTGTCAATGAATGACAAAGAAAACAACAGAATGGACTCCTAGAGACAAAGAAAGAAGGCCAAAACACAGATGGAGCTATAACATCGAGCAAAAGGCTGGAAGTAATTGGATGCAAGTGACATAAAATCGCCAAAAATGGTGCATTTGTGGAGGCTATCCGCCGGCAGGGGCGGGACATACATGAAAATTGATCTTAACAATGATCCTTTGGAGAATAAACAGTAATTGACTTGAAAAAACGGTCAATCTGTCTCATCTGTTTTGTGTATGGTTTATGTAGGGTTTAGGTTTTTTATAAATTTTCATCGTCTTTTTCCTTTTGAAATTATACTTGTAATTTCTTCAGACCTCCAAAAATATGCGCGTTATGGTATATTTGGTAATAAACACATGTTTGTTCAATCTCTCAGAATTTTAACCCATAAACGCTCTTTTCAGCAGGGGCGGATCTCTTATTTTGCAGCACAGCATTAAAATCAATGCCGATTAAATTTATTATAAAATTAGTGCTGCGCGCGTCTACGAATCAACAGAAAATATCAGCCAAAATGGGGATTTCAATGAGGCAGAAAAGTATATGATTGTGCAAAAAGTATCAAAGTCTGTATGACATAGATAAAAATTGAGATTCCAACACCGTTATATCTTGAAGAACAAGATTGCAAATCTCAGGGTCTGTTCTCGTTGCAGTGCCACGAGAGTGCTACAAAGATATAATTATTTAAGCATCATTGGATTAATAGTTGAAGACGATATAGAAGAATTTTATCTAAAATTTCGACGCGAGAGGGTTTATCCGCGGTTGCAAAGGCTAGGCCCAGGGGCCCCTGCACAAGAAAAGAGCAAGGAGCAACTTGTGAAAGGGGCATTAGCGATCAATGCATTGTTTGGTACATTTGATGTTTTGTGTTCTGCAAATTCTGAACTTTCTTGAAAAACTTTGATAAAGGAGCTTTCACTGCAGAGGTTTTCTGTAATATGTAGGGCACTGGCATTATAAAGCCCTTAAATCTAAGATATTTCTCAAGAAAAGATATTTTTAAGAAGAACTGGTGGTGCTTCCAATGCGAAGAAAAATCATTAGATTGGGTCAACAGATCAAAGCGAGTTTTTAATGATCTTTGAAAGAGTTTTTGGCAAGAATTACATCCAATCGCACTTGGAATTGAAGAATTATTTCCACCTCATACCATAAATGTTGCATTTGCAAGCACTTATTCCTTGAGACCTGCATTTTCAGTACCATTCATTTCTTCTTTATGAACATTTGCAAAGTGGCAAAAAGGATTCTAACTTTTAATGCTTTATTAAAATTAGCTCCAATTGTCGTAACCCATTCTAACAAACGCCGGTCCTGTTGATTTGATGTTTTATTAGTTTACGTTAGATAATTGGAGTATTCCAAAGATTAGCCTTGTCCGACTGGTTCCAATGAAATTTGAGTTGGATACCTTAGTTTGAGAATTTTGATTTTCTACATTACAAGATAGAAGTAAATGGTTCCCATTATTAAGGTTTACAGCATGCCCTTAAAGAATCTCTTGAAAGATTCTACGGCTTACATAGAACAAAGCGTTAATTTAATATTCAAATACAATCAGAAATCGTCAAAATGACATTCTTTGCTATGAAAAGTCCATGTCTGAAAAATTTTGTGGCTTTTTCAAAAAGAATATAGATGTTATTAAAAGAGTACAACTTGTCCATTGCCCCTAAGGGGGCGTTGAGAAATTCCAGTAAAGTATGGATTAAAGTCAAGCCTTTGTCAATCTCGAACCACCACTGATGTTGTATTAAGCTTGGTAAGGCTTTGAACAATTTCTTCCCTGTACCTCGGTGACCAACCAAGGGTGCATTCCATGTAAAGTTCAAGCCGGAGATTACGCCAACGTGCGCCAAGAGACAATAGAAAAAACACCTGACCCTTTGTTTTTGTCGAGTTCCACGCCAGAGATCTTATGGCCTTAGTGCATGAAATGCACTAGGGTGGCCAACAACCTGAACCTGAACCTGTCAAAAGCTCCTTTTGATTATGCAAAATAAACTAAAAATTCTTATAATGCTGAGTAAATTTACGTGTCATTAAAAGTTTAAAGGAGAAATCCAGCGTATTTTCATGTTGTGACGAAGTAAGGTAGTTGGGGGTGATAAAAACGATCGTAAAGTTTCCGGTGATAAATAACGCTTTGTTTTTTCCAAATAACGCTTTGAAATAGTCGTTTTCTGCGGAAAAATTCTCGGAGCATTCTCGTTTCCGATAATTAATCCGGCTGTTGTGACGTCAGATGTGATCATTGGTTTCACTCACGCAAGCATCTTCAGTATGAATGCCAGTAATCGGAAGATGTCTTATCGGTTATAAATGAGTTCTTTTACTGTCATGCAACAAATATGGTTCACAGTAGCATTATAACTGCCTTGAAGTCGGCAGGAAAGGAAGGCATGACAATAGAAAAGGCAAGGGAATCCGAGAAAGCGCTGCTGGAAGCGATCCCACGTTAGGACCTAGCCGTCAGAGGAAAACAATCTTCAAGTTTCCATCCGATCCAGCTTTGTGCAAGAGAAATCCAGCTTTGTTACAAGGATGGGTCTCGTCTAAAAGATCATTTTCGGCTGTGCCAGGATCATTTCGATGCGGATCCATTTGCAATTAGGCCACGACTGATCTGGACTGCAAGGTATAAAGCGCTCTTTCTTGAAGCCTGTTGCTGTACCCACGATAATTGATAAAGGGCCGCCGAAATCAAGCAAGCAAATCAAAAGAAACAAGGTTTTTAAACGATGCAATCCAAAAACGATCAAATCTAAGTTCCAATCGAATTTTATTTCAACTTCACCCAACCCAAATAGGTCAAACCCAAAAAGGGTTATGGGGCATTTGCCAAACGTCAAAGACTCGAGGTTCGTAAATTAGCCTTTTCTTACGAAAGTCTGCGAAAAACTTCCTAGTCACACTTGATATCCTCCACGATGTAAATAGTTTCAAATTAAGACAAACAACTTGAAAATCTTCATCGTGGGTAATGCATCACAGGCTCTTCGCGTCCCCTTTCATCCTGACTTTTTGCCCCTCTTGAAAAACGTCACGATTGCAAAAAGCTGTCCCGGGGGATAACACGCAGTCAAATCCGTCCTTTTTCGTTAATCCACTCGGCGGCGCAAATTAAGGCTTATTTCTCCAGGATGGTATCGAATTTTGCAATTATCATTTCAGAAATCAATTCAGCGCCAGTTAAAACGTCATTTACGTTTCATTCACTTTTACGCTGGATTTCTCCTTTAAATGAAGTGAATTTTCATTTACTTGTGTATTTTTTTGGATAGGCATGTTCATCATTGAGTAGACTAAATAAAAAGAGTCCAAAAATTATATTTTGCCCAAAAATAGATTCCAACTATTTAACCCCTACGGCAATTCAAGCTGTGAATACAATAAAGACACGAAGGTTGGCGAGTAATGGGGGTCGTATCATAGCAATTATAGATACTCGATTACAGATAAACTTTTACTATATAAGAATTATACAACAGTTTTATCTCGAAGTTCTTTCAATGTTCTTCAATCGCTTGGAGACAGTGGGCCTTAGGTTCAGGAGTTGCCTCGTGTGGGAAAAGGGTGCACGAAGCAGTGAGCCTGAGGTTCACCCAATCTGGGGAGTGGGTCAGGAGTTGCTTCGTATGCCTTTCCGGTGATTAATTGGAGACAGTGGGCCTGAGGTTCACCCATTCTGGGGATTGGGTCAGGTGTTGTCTCCATAATACTTATTTCATATTCATTTCACTTTATACTTCATTTCATATCATTTTATTTCATATCAATCTTCATTCATTTCGTATCCATTTCATATTCGTTTCATATTTCATTTCATTTTCATTTCGTATTCAACTTTATTTTATACAATTAAAGTCGAGGGCAGTAGGCCTGAGGTTCACCCTTTTCGGGGAGTGGGTCAGGAGTTGCCCTCTGATACAAATAATATCATAGATATATATAACTACAAAACTACCAACTAAGTACCGAACCGGAATATTGAGTGGAATATTATAGCAATGGATTGAGCGGTATTGAGCCTGAGGGAGCCATTTGGCTGCTATCCATTTACCGTAGATAAAAAAAAACCGAAACCATTTACCCCTACTAGTCGGTGTAACACTGTGAGTCTGGAGCTAAGATTACCGTAGAATCAAGAATTTTAAATTTGCCATTCCAATTTGGTAAAAATTCAACCCTCCATCGAATATCTTTCTGTGATTCTTAGTTTAGCGATATGTGGTGATGCCTGAGGAATGTGCAGCTTAAAGGGGTATTTTTTTGCGGCGAATGAAGGATTACCGATGAGTGAAAGCAATTCCCGCTTAGTGCATTTTTCCCTCTGAGACCACTGGTTAAGACGATTACCTATGGCAATTAGTTTGTCGTTCGGAAGGTGTAATTCCGTTGATGCCGAGTCTACCTCTATCCCTAAGTTAATAATAGTGGTGGTCGGATTAACAATTTTTCGCGTGCGAGAGGAACACCTAGTCTAGCAAACAAATCTATCGGGCTTTGCATATTTGTGGAACAGGTATTCTATCCTTTATGACCTGCTAACGACAGCCATCTAAATAATTGGTAATTTGATAATTTGTTCTCATAATCCATGATTGTGTATCCGATACTTGAGTAAACCTGTTTACAGGGGACCGGAGACCAAAGGGCACACGAAGGTCAACAAAATAAAGGTTTTGAAACATGAAACCGAGCAGATGCCAATCTGCCGGGCGAACTGGGCATAATCGGAAAGCACTCTTAATATCTAGTTTTGCCATTTGGGCTCCTTGACCGAGCGTTGAAATTATTCTAACCGCGGTGTCGAAACCATTGAATTGAACAGCGGACTCTCCTACGGAGATAAAGTCATTGATAGAATGCCCCTTAGGGGACGATGGGTCCGTGATCGTTCGATATATTTTGCTGTCTTTCATCGGTATTACCCTGATGGGGGAGGTGCGAAAGGTACGAAACGGGGAATCCACGAAAGGACCGGCTACGCAATTTGCTTTCAGTTCCGATATTATGTTTTCTAAGGTATTGGCTGGAAATCCTGAATCAGATTTTAAGTTGGCGGCCGTATTCGCGAATTCTGGGCCGTCATAACCAATATCAAAACCGCATTAAAGGCTATTAATTAAGTCTGGTAGAGAAGTTTGCGTCAGGATAATGTTTTAACTCTTTTTCGAAGGTTTTAATACATTAGGGGGGGGGGTTGAAGTGCAGGAGGCAACGGGTTCAAGTTATTGAGCCTTCGGTGGCAAGATGTGGCAGGATGGGCTCCTTTAGATTGGTAGCATACGTGTGGAAAGGTACATTTTGGCTGCATGGTGGTACGCATATTCGTCAAGCGATCCCAAGAGAGATGCTTGATTATGGCCATGTTCATGCAAAACGCTGTGACGTAATGTAACCAAGATGTTATCGGGTAGTGCCGCTGAAAATTGCACCGCGATTCTTGATACGCAAGCATGGTAAGGTCTAGCTTCTGGGTAAATTGAACCATACCCCTGATAAAAAATGTTGCAGGCCTGCAGCCAGGTCGCGGCACTGCTGAATTTTTTGTCTGTTTGGGGTTGGAGAAGTCACTGCCACAACACTCTCACCTGTTTTCGAGGGGTTAAACTTTACGTTAAAACTATTAGGGAGCGTGACTGCGACGTATAAGGACGTAGGCAGGAGTGAATTTAACTCAACAAATTCTATTTTTTGTAGGGCTTTTAGAATTTTTGCGACATAGGCGGTAATAACAACGTAGATGAAAAAGGGTAAGTTACCTGGTGTTGCGGTCGATATGTGAGCGGAAGGTGCAGCGGATAGGTTTGATGTTGGTACCTGCAACGGGGCATTCCACGACGGTATTACGAGGGATGCAAGAGACGAAGCAGATTGGCTTGGTGGCTGTACGACTTGACGATTTGAGGTGGCGGCCATCAATTATTGCTGGATAAGTGCTCGGAATTCGGCAATCGATGGGTAGTATGTTGGCTGATTTTCTTCTAAATCGGGTGTACCAGGATCATCACAGCTGGGAGTGGCGAAGAAGTTGGGTCCGGGTTTAAGTAGAGGTATAAACGAACGACGAGCTCTTCTTTCTTCCCCGCCATTGGCAAGCCATGAGCTGTGCATCCAAGGCCAGGACCTCCTTTCTATCGCTTTTCGACCAATCTCGCCTGGAGAAACGACTTTTTCTCTCTTTCATGCGTTCAAAAGAGGCTTGCGATAAGTTCGAAGAAGACATTATACAATTACTCAATAAATTCACGAGATATGAAATATTTTGAACTCTCCAGAACATGACTAACGCTGAGCAGGGCACGCACGATGTGGCAACCAGATGCTAATTAAGGCTTATTTCTCCAGGATGGTATCGAATTTTGGAATTATCATTTCTGAAATAAATTCAGCGCCAGTTAAAACGTCATTTACGCCTCATTCACTTTTACGCTGGATTTCTCCTTTAAATGAAGTGAATTTTCATTTACTTGTGTATTTATTTGGATAGGCATGTTCCTCATTGAGTAGACTAAATAAAAAGAGTCCAAAAATTATATTTTGCTCAAAAATAGATTCCAACTATTTTAACCCTCTTGATTCGTTCGAAAAGTCAACATTTGTTGACTGAACACGTTTTTTGCTTTTTTGTAAGCTTTTGATCAAATATTTTGGTATTGTAGATACTCAGGCCTAACCAGTCTTTTGTCCAGCTTTCCAAATTTTTAAAATTACAAATGTTTTTTTACAGTAGTACCGTGAGCAAAATTTCTTGGACATGTCAGATTTTGCGCTGGATTTGTCCCTACTTTTCAGACTGAAACTGCTATTCATTCCTTCTCTTCCGTAAAAGTAAGCATCATCAAAGTTTTTAGTTGATTTCAGTTTTTATCTGATTTAGGTGATATAAGTCTCGTCAACCTTGGTTTAACCGATGAAGATTACGCTCATTTTGCAGTTGAGGTAATGTTGTTTTAACAAGACATTGTTAATAATTTATAGTCATAGCCAGTCATGTTTTTGAAGTCGTTCATCTTGCTGATGCTCTGGCTGTGATATGGCTTGAAAATAAATTGTTCTATTAAAAACATATTTAATGCGTTACCCTGAGTTGTTCGCGTGTGTGTTGAATAAAGTGAAATACAATATACAATATATGTGTTCAAAATGTACTTTTGCAAATCTCTCGATACATTTGTAGCCTTTGGAGCGTGTTACCTTTTCGTTTTTGAAAAATCACAAAATATCACGTTTTTATGAAATTTATTCAATTTTAGATTGATTTTGTCATTCATGCCGCTGCTGCCGTCAATCTTATTTATCCATACAAGGTATGCCTTCTAAATACCGTATCGTATTAAATAGCCATCTAGTTATTGGGCAGATAGATGCCGTAAGGGAAAATTGTTCTCTTTGGTACAATAAACAAATAAGTAGCAAAGTTATAGATGTCTTCTAAGTCAGTAGGCTTATTGACCAATTTTGCGAAAAGTTTTTAACTTTTAAGCAATTTTATGCCAGACGAAAGAGGGAAATAATTCTCATTCGAGCGAAGGAACTTTTGAGATCAAATGTATTGTTAAAAGTTTGAATCCTGCAGCTGATTTGGATGTTGATCGACCTTTTTGGATGCACCTAAAGGTTTTTCAGCCGTGAATTTTCATTTAAGCACATAGAAAAATTATATGGTACAATCCGTGCCATTGTTCATTTCGTCCAGATCCAAAACATTCAACAGATTTTTATGACGACAAAATCTTATTACAGGGTTAAGTCCCTCAGACATTGTTATTAATATTTCGTCTTCACAAAATGGGTGTTAAGTTTGTGTAAATTTGGTGCTTTAAGGTAATGATAAAAGAATGCTACATCACTCTAGTTGTGTATCAGGAGCTGGGCTAAAAATGTAGCATTGCCAATTGAAGCATTTTAGCTGCTCTCAGCAGCCTCTCCGCATACAAACATTACAATCATAATCAATAGAAAAACTCTTGTCGGACAGTCTATTGTTTCGCCATTTCGTTCTTCAAAGGGACGCGGTGAAAGCAGTTTGTTTCTGTCACGTGACCAAAATAAGGGACATCATTTACGTCATATTTAACAATTATTTTGCTGTTTCATGCAAAAAAAATATTCGCTGCTACAATATTCCAATATTCTATTCTTGCTTTTAGCGGTGCCTTTTTCACAATTGTGTACTCATCTTACAGGTTTCTACACTCTATCTCCAGGGCTGCATAGGAGCCATTGTGGGATGTGCCTGCCAATACTCCATATTTTTATTTGTAATTTAATTTTGTTTCGATACATATTACTTTGACAAACGCTTGGACAAATACTTAGACAAACAGATTTCGTTGTTAAAAAAACTTAAGAATTTCACAACTCTTAAGCTGAGAAAGCAACTTGCGGAATGCTTAATATTATCGAAGAAAGATATTAACGATCACGTATATTCACCCTTGACCAATGCACAAACTAACAAATTGCAACGATTACAGACAGCAGTTGCGAGTTTTGTTCTCGGCAAATATGTCTCCACAATAAGTATCCTAAAGCTGGGCTGGCTTAAAGGAACTTTCCAAGATCAAGGCAGTAAACAATTCAACAGACTGCCATCTACTGTTAGACATGAAAGAACTCTGCCTACATTGAGAGCCACACTTCAGTTGTAGATATGGATATGTATGTATGTGTGTATGTATGTATGTACTTTGAGTTGAACAGCGAATTCTATCTGCTACATTGATGATATCGATGTCATGATATCACTGCATAAGACTATTAATTCAGAATGTCTCATTCCACCGATTGAATCCTTGTCTGGACACATTGAAATAAGACCCTATTATTGCGGCGAAATATTGATTATTTATGGGTTAGGAAATACAGTGGGGTCTGTATCTAATATTTTTTCCTTATAATAGTCAGATTCTTGAAGCTTTTTATGTTTGGCACATTTACTATCTCCTTCGGCAAACTATTCCATTAATTTGGGACTCAGTTACTATGAAAGGCAATTTTCTTCCACGCACAATCAGTCTGCTGTTTTAGTCTATTGTTGCTGTTGTTAAGGCAATTATAAGCTGCACAGCCAACCAACTTTGTTCAGCGCGGCAATTGAAACTTCAGAAATCTCTCACTCTCAGAACTCTTGTAATTCATCTCTGACGTTGTGACGTCCATAGTTCTGGAAAGTGAACCTTAGTTTTAGGTGTTAATTACACAAAGACGGTGAAAAAATTTGGCAAAATATTTTTTCAGTTATAACCACATTAAGAGCTTTCGATTAAGCCCAAGTTGTCTTGACGTTGCATATCCCCTTTAAGAAATTAGCAAGAGTATTGTCCCAGTTTCTGCCTCTTTGTTTAAGACGGTAGAGATACTTGTAGGTAACATGTAAGCCCTTTTCCACTGTTGTTGATCTGTACGCATCTTATGGGTTGTTGTTCTAAATTTCTTCACCTATTGGCGCATTTAGATATTCACCTTTTACAGCCACCTAATGCAAATACAATCTTTTGTTTAGTCCTTTTTTGTAATAGCATGCGAATTGATGTGAATCTGGCCGGCAATGGGAGAAACTGTTTCATCGTAATCAATGCCGTCAATTTGAGAATAACTACATGCTACAAATCTTGCTTTGTATTGAACCTCTCAGCAATTTTTTCCTTCCTTTAGGGGATAAACCCATCCTCACTTTGTTTTTGTTCGTGTCTCAGGCAAAGGCGTATTCCTTGCATGATTCTCTTTGAGAGTGTTGATTTTGTTATCCATGGCTTATTTATTTTTGAAATATTATATTTTGAATGAATTGCTTCCTCTTATGTTTTAGATTTCGACGCATTTTCGTAATCAACATTTTTAGCCTGTTGCTAGTTAGATACGTATTTTGGTTGTCGGGCTTCGCGTCATGGCCTGCTTTCTACTGATGGTTTTTTTTCATAACTGTGATCTTTATCTTCTTCTGGGCTTTCTCTTGCTAGCGATGGCTCTTCTGTTTGTTCATCTTTCGAATTTTTCTAAATTGTCGTGGGGATGCGTGCTGATGAACAAAGACGTTGCAGGGTGTAATGACTCTTTCAGTTATTAGATTGAAAACGCGGTAGCCTTCATTCATTTGTCTTATGCTTGACTAGATACTTTCTAGAAGGACGAATAGGAATCGGAAAGAAATCTTTTGAAGACCTGAACAATGATTCACTGCATCTTTCTAGCTCAAAAGTTGCTTCTCCGGCAATTTATTTAGCAGCTTTCTGCATAAATAACAATGCTGGTTTTTTTCAGTAGCTGCACGAACTGACAAAAGACTTGTAGGGGTAGTAAGGCATTTTTGATGTTATGCTTTGTGGCAATTCATTGGAATCAACGATTGTTAACTTTGCATTGCCTCTTGCAGTTGCAAGTTTGTTGCTTTGCCTTCAATGTGGTACTTTATTGAAATGCTTATCTGGCCCAATTGTATTGCCGTAAGATATGAAATTTTTCTCATCGTTAAATATGTGACTTCTGGCTCCAATATTGAAGAGAAGTCTGTTTTTTACGTATTTGCTGTATTGGCGTATCTGGTAAAGAATGGGAAATAAGAAGAAGTTGATAAGAAAGGTTTTGATGGCCTAATCTTTTCAAAGCAAACATTCTCTGTGTGCCTTGCCACAGTATTTGCATTTTAACTTCTTTTTGAACCGCATTTTTTTTGACTCAAGATAAGCACTTTTCAGGTTTTCTAGTTTTGACCGTTGCTATTGACTATTGCTCTTGAGTAAGATGGTGATCATAATGCTTCTATATTAGCATAATTATTCAACGCGGCTTTAATATAACGCGTTAATAAGGCGACCACTAATATTCTTATCACAGTAACGTATTATATGATTTGCCGGTTTATCAAAAAATGGAAAAATTCGGTTTGCTAGCCTTGCTGAGCAATATACACCCACACGAGAAAAAGTGATATAATATGATATAATACTGATTCAACTTTGCTGCTTTGCCTTTTGATATTTAACTCTTAGCCATATTTTGGTCCATATATTTTTCTTCCTTGGACTATGTTGATTATTAAAATGTAAAAAATTTTCCCTCTCCTTTTCTTTGGTTTTTTTATTACAACTTCCCACTTTCATTTGATTACTACCAAAGGCTTTGCATGGTCCAAATGTGCTTGGCACTCAACAAATTTTGATGTTTGCTTGTACTGGTAAAATAAAGCCTGTCCATTATATCAGGTATGATACAGTTTGCATTCACTTTGTCTTCGATGTGTTTCTAGAAGTCATCTCAATTTGCTTACTTAAATTTTGCATATTGTATGCTTAATCTTGTTTAATGTGTTTGTTAATTTCTTGCAGCAGCAAGCCCCAATAGATTGAAATAGATATGCTTAAACTAGATTGAAGGGGCAAAGTTAGAACCAAAATACAGATGACAGATTAAACCTTCATTTAAGTCTTTATTACGTTATCAAAATGACATAGAAAAATCCTGTCTTTGCTACAATTACTTTATAGTCACTTTAAGTTTTTTTTTGCAGTGTATTTAACTGCTTTTTATGACGTTTGTCTCATATGTCTCAGTTGTTCATTACTGTTCGAGGTTACTTGCCAGATTTTTTTCTCATTTTTTTCTGATTTTGCTCCTTTTTTCAGTACAAATGCGGTTTTTCCAACTCATTTGAAAGACTGCTCTGAAGATGCAAACATGCTGGAATTTCATCAGGCGCTAACCGATGGGTAAGCAAGATTTGCGACATTTGTTTATCTTTCAATTCGATTGTTTCTGAGATCACAGAAGTAAGACTTAGATGTTATTAAAATTTAAAAATGTAAATTAGAATTGAACATCTAAATTGAAGGTCTTCTTCCTAATGAAGTTTAAAGCAGATGTTTTTTCAGAATTCACAGACGCGCAATTTATTCTTCTTTTCAAAGCTGCACGTATGTCAACCTCTTGAATAGAACTTTTATCCAAAAGATTTTTGCCAATCAAAAACGCTTTTAGACTTTAAACGGAAACAACTTGCAACAATAAGACCATATAGAAAATCAATCTTTGTGGTTAGAGACACATGTGGCTTGAACTAGTGAGAAATAAAATAGGTTCAGTCCCTTGAATTAACATAGGTTTTCGTACAACCTTTAAGCTATGAGTCCCATCTGCAAGGTACCAAGCTACATTTTCTTTCTTTTACTTATATATTTATTTATTTATTTATTTATTTATTTATTTATCTATTTATTTATTTATTCATCTATTTACTTATTTATTTATTTATTTATTTATTTATCTATTTATTTATTTATTTATTTATTTATTTATTTATTTATTTATGAATTGTAACTGTCAAGCGATGTGGGATCGTATGACCTGATGTCTTTTATTACCTGGGATGGCTTTAATAAAATATTTCTTCTGTTTTTTTGTCTTTTTGCTTGTTCTTATAAATTTTCTGGAAACATTTAACCCTTTTGAAGTTGCTATTATTATTATTGAAGAGTAGCATCATATCAAGTGGTTATGCTACGACAATTTTTTCCTGTAAAACACCAACATCAAGTAACATGTCTTTGAAAGTATGGACATAACTGTTCTGTTAGGTTGACATGACATAAAGGCTTTGTTAGGTTGACATGACATAAGCTGTTTAAGTTGTTTTATTTTGATGAAATTGAGTAGATTTTACTGCTTGATGCTGTATTCTTATCACAGATATTCTCAAACCAAATGGGTTGCTGAGCAGCTTGTGGCATGCGCCGGTAGACGCGGATTGCCAATTGCTATATATAGACTTGGTGAGAAATTATCTTTGAATCTTGTTTTGTAAAATTTGTATTTTCAGAAACATATATTGTTCGACTGTTTCCGTCAATCGGCTGCTCCCGTCAATAGAAAAACGCCGAAAGGTGTTAATACGGACTGGAAAACCAGATATGGATGGAAAACATATGAAAAGTGGATGTCCCTCCTGATTTTTTATCTGTCTTACTTTGAAAATTATTTTGATGAATTGTTATCAATGATCTATCTGTCAATTCAAAATTTATTTTATCAAACTAGAACTAAAAATTTATCTATTCTGCATTAAATTTTAGCTTTTTGCCACCTGTAAACTTAGATTCATGCTAAAACAATCATTTGTTCCTTGGAATTTCTCGTCCGTTTTTCTGTTCATTTTGCTAACTTTGCATTGAGGTTCCTCGTTTCTTCATGTTTACATAGCATTTTGAATCGGTTCCAATAAATGGTGAAGGTTACTTTATTTGCTGTAAAAATCATTTAAATCATTAAACACAAGTGCTGAAATTTTAACTCGATATGCAAGCATCTGTAATCGATCAAACACGTTAAGTTTTATCCTTTTACATCATTATTAAATCACATCGAACATCTAAAAAAGAAGATGGAAAATGCAAAAAATAGATGATCGCCGGAAAATGACAATTCCATGCATGCCTGGAATAGAACGTTGTTATTATTTGCTTCCACAAATGAATTATCATAAACAAATGTATGGATGTATGGATGTGCTGACATACGTATCTCTACAACATTGTCATAGCGCCACCAGGAAACTAGTACAATGAGCCTTAACAAGATGTAACCAAAGAAAAAACTAAACAGTAGGTCAAAGTAATTTGAACCTGACTCTGGTTTGAGCAAAGAGTTGCAACGTCAGCATTTGTGTCACATTATCCAGCGCCGTGATATGACGTTGAAGCAATGATTTTGATAAATTTGTTTCTATTATGTAAATTGTTGCAAATCTCTAGTAACTATGTATCAGAGATTTTCAATCTGCTTAAGTTGCCCTAACTATTAATGTCATTTCGTGTTCAAAACAGAAAATCTGTTTCTCTCAGAATTTAGAATGTTAACTTCATTTTAAGGTAATCTATCTGGTGAATCAGTTGATGGGTATTGGAATCCAGTCGATTTAAATTTTCTGATGCTAATAGGATGTTTGGCAACAGGTACTGCACCAAATGTTGATTGGTTGGTAGAGATGACTCCAGTCGATTTTGTTAGCAAAGCGATAGTTCACTTGACCCAAGTAAGTAGTTTATAGTGTTCTACTTTACTTTAGCATCGTTAGTCACCAAAGTAAGCTTAAAAAATTGATAGGCCTTTCTCAGTTCTTCGAGATGTTCTCCACTTATGTATGTAAAAAACCAGCTTCTTTCTTAATAACCACCTGACTTGTTCTTTTCAACATGCTCCGGATCTTTGTATGCTTATCTTTGTAAATAATGTTGCAATTTGGCATTTAAACAATATACTCATTCATACCCCCACGGATTTGGCAATGTATATTAAGATTTATTGGCGTGGATGTCTTGACCACAAAGGGACTGATTCGTTAATGCTTTCTGCCAGCACTATTTTATGTTCATCTCATTAAACGGCTACATCTCTCAGAATATCAACAATCTAACTGAAACCATTCTCTTCTCGGGACGATCTATTTTTGTTATGAGATAGGGCTGATAAACAGGTTTTGGACAAATTACATTGACAGCCGTTGAACAACATGTTTATCTCGTGCACATAGGCTGCTTGTCCTTGGCCTTAAAGCCTTAAATTATAAAGCAGCTCCGGTCCTTTTCAAGTTTAGCATGCTATCAAATGAAATCCATACTTGTTTTTGCATTTATAGCTTCCCCTTCACCTGAGTTTTTTAATAAGGTATACAGTTGATTCAAATTAGCGAACCTTTTTTCTGGGCTTCTGGTTATGTGGTTTCTTTGGTATAACTGAACAAGGTAATCGTCACATTCTTGTTACGATGGATCAATGTAAAAAGGTTTAACTTTAGCAAAAAGTGTTTTTGGTCTTCTTGCGATTTTGCCTCTCTGTAAGTCCCTCATTCTAATCAGGGGCGAACCTTCGATAGTATTCTTATTCGCGAAATTTATGATCTTAAAAGAATTAAGAATATCATACTGCCGCCTTTCATCCTCCAGTGGATGACTTTTCTGGAAAGGCAGAGTCGCACCTTGTAGAAAATACTATTTTATTTTGCGCATTGTCACAATGATTGGGACCAATGGTTAGATCACGCATTATTTGCTTACAAAACTTGCGTACACGAATCATCACGTTCTTCTTCTTATGAGATTGTATTTGGTCGCCCAACGCATCTGCCTACAAAAGTGGAGTTAGATGTACCTTTCTATACTTTTTAAAATATTTAGAGTATACTTAGTGTTTTAGTAAAGCTGTTCAGAACGCTAAAATGCAGCATTGTGTCCTTCTTTATTGGTCAGATAATCTGATTATGTTGACCTGAGCAGTGAGAGACGATTGACTGGACCACATAAATAATATCAAGTCCAATATTAGGAATTCTCATGTAGTTTCTAATAACCAGCTCAAACCGCGCCCCGTTACATTTTGCTAAAGGCAACCGATCCATCCAGTACCTGATATGCAAGATATCAATATGGAAGGGGCTCTATAGAATGCTGAAAAGGAATAAGGTCAAGAGGTCAAATTCAGGGTAATACCAGACCTACACGCTTTCACTATGTCATAATTCTACAAGAAGATTTAGAGATCTTGCGGTACATTAAGCAGTTGTCTGTCTTCATGTGTTATTGGAAATAATTAGTATTGATTGAATATGATTAGGAATACATGTATAGCCCTCTTTGCAGTCAATCAGATAGGAAAATAAACACAATTACACGTCAATCATATTGAAAGCCCTTCCATTATTTTGCTCCTTTCACGTGACGCTATCGTGCTTTATATAATATTTTACCCCCTTTTAACTGTAACGTTAGCAAGACCGAAAGTTGACTAATGTGTGGATTATCACTATTCATCTCAACTCGGAAGCAACCGAACAGTTAACCCACTGTTTGTGACTTTGTCGAAGGGCTTAATGCCATGCTCAATGTTAATTTTAAAGGCACAGAAGCCAAGAAATATATGAATTGAAAAATAATTGATTAAATGATCCAGTTAAATCAATGTTCTGCCAGCTAATAAACGTAAGTACATACAATTTATAGGGTGGTAGGTCGATTCTCAGTTCACAAACTCAAGAGTTGACCTGAAGGGAATTTTTCTTTAATATTCTCGTTTGTTGCATGTGTCTACATTTTAGTTTTTTAACTCAAAGTATAACGGCCTAAGTTTTTTGCTCAGATCTACAATCATTACCAAATATCTGACACGAACTGCAATTTTTTCAAACATAGAAATTCCATTTATCCCAGGTACATTTCATAAAAAAACATATTAACAGTCATATATGATCATATTTGATTGTATGTGAGTTTTTGCGTTTGATGTCTTGTGGTTAGCAGGGTTTTATTATTTCCCTAGAAAATAACTCTGTCATTGGGGAAAACATTTCACATTATCAACTCAAATCCGGTGGATTCAAAGTAAGATGTGCAAAAAAAGATGCTGTTTACTGATTCTTTGAGTAGTACCTTTAATGTTTCTTTTATTATTGCAAATCCTTCCCTTGTCATGTCATATGGCAAAAGTTCTTCTACTATCATGAGGATGGTCATCTATATGGTCAATGATAGCATATGACATTGTACATAAAACACTCACCCAAGCAATTCAAGTTTGGAAAGAAAGGGAGATTTGGACTGCGAATATGGCGGGACGTAATTTTGCATTTCTCTTTGTTGGATTTATGACTATTCTGTGCTGAAATTCAAAAGCGATTAGTTTGTCTGCTTCACAATCGTGTCTGGCAACCTTTACCATACCGGAAAGAATGTAGACTTTTGATATGAAAATTTGAGTTATCTCGAAAACTGTACCGCCCCACATGGTGAATTTTTGCATTGAATTAATTGACAATGTGGTGTCATTCAACCTAAAAACAATTAATGACCATAGATGAAATGAACACCAGAATTGCGCTTAAAAGACAGTTCTATAGGATATTTTCCAATGATCCATATTTTGTTTTCACTATTTGCATAAAATTGTTCTCAATATTGCATTATTGTCGTTATTTTAAGCGATAACGGAATGTAATTGCAAGTGCAATTTTGATTTTTAATCGTTTAAGATTGCTGTTTGAATGGATTTCAACGCACGGTTACCCACTAAAAATACTTCCTTTTAAAGAATGGAAGCAAAGGTAATTATGCTACATTGAAACTAGCGGAAGCGCAAAGTTAATTCAGCGTTGATATTTGAAATGAATCATTTTTATTCTTTCCAAAACTACTGAAAAAGCTTCAAAAACATATATAATATACTATAAATTTCTGATATTGAGCAATATGTTAAATTTCCAATTTGCATCATAAGATGAGATTATTGTAAATATATAGCCTCTAAATGCTTCACAGTGTTAGGTGTGTTATGCAAGGGAATCCTGTTTCACTTGATAATTCATCTTTAGGAAATTCGAAGCCTCTGAAGTGAGCTATTTGATTGTAATTTTATTTCGAATTATGAACTTCTTGCTGGGGTATTTTTCATTTAACCTGGCTGAGCAAACCAATATTGTAGTGGAATAACTAAAGCTATATCATAACATTATATCTATTTTATACTTTCTCGCTTCAAAGAAGCTATTGTCATTTTTATACAAAATTAAAACATCTTATTCATAACCTTGTGATTTGTGGTTATTATTACAGCTATTTCCAATTCTGTCTAACTTGGCTATGTATCGCATCAATTTTCAACCATAGCAATGTTAACAATTCCTTAAAGTTTTAACATTTTAACAATAAGATCATTTGCAGGCTGAGTTGTAAAACTGAAGGCCAGAGATCGTCCCATTTGCTGAACCAACTTGTTGATACGCTTTTAGAGTAAGTTTATTTCTAAATCCTTATGATATGATTTTCTAATGAAATGAAATTCTCGAATGATCTAACTGTCGTAGCTGTCCCTGTAACCTTTGCGTATATCTTTCAACAAGATTTATTGAACCCTTTTAAATTGTCAAGTGTTTGATAAATTATGCTCTTTTATAAGATACAGTGTTGTTTGCTTATGAAGCGGGTCTGTAATTCAGATTTCTCTTGTTACCTTGTGATGTGTATTCGATCATATGTCCATTTGATAATGTAAAAAGAGATTTGACTGTAAAAATGCAAATTCCAGAAACAGTAGTATAGCATGCATTCATCAGAATCTACATGAATCATGACTTTTCCAACACATTTTTCGGCCCTCGTAAAAGCACCCTCATATTTCTTTCAAAATCATGTTCCAAGCTACTATTCGCTAGCTTGGTGTAACAGATGTCATGCACACTAAATGATAGTTTCCAAACACTTGTCCACAGGACTCTGCATAGCCGACCCCTACGCAAAGGATGACCGCCATAGGATTTTTTTTGTTATCCATATGCAAAGGATTAGTCTGGAGAAAACAGCAAGAACATCTCTAAAAAAACCAGCACAACCACAGAAAACCATCATTTATCAAGAATCAGACCGGGAACCAAGATAATTCTCCGAGTGGCAGGACCAACTACAGCAAAATACAGCAATGAAAATACAAATCCTCAAACAAGAGAAATGAATTCAATGGTAAAGCAAAGAGCAAACTAATTGAACTTGGCGATTTCATTGTTTAGAATGTCAAATGATGGGGCCATGTTTAATGGAGTAAATGAAGAGATAAAGAATTTGTTTAATAATAAGATGAATCAAGGCAAAGACACTCTTTTCCGGCAGCCACTGTAAAAGATATGCACAGCTATTACAGACCGTTGATTGGCAAATCACATCATACTGGACTGTGGAAAAAATAATCTAAGACCCAATGAATTTGACATTGAGATATCAATTGAGATTGTCACAGTCGCTAAATAAATGGCCTCAAACAACATCACAGGTTTCGTCTTAGGGCTGATATTGAGAGGGGAGAATTTAGAAGATGGGAGAAAAAAGACTCATTTTACCCTGCCGAACATATGCCTAGGAGAACACATCGTTTTAAAACATAAAAATATGGATGGATGCTCAGAAACCCTTGAACAACAGTAAATTGCATTTAAACAGTTTTCGTGGCGGTATCTTTGCTTATAATTTCTTAGATTTTTTGGATGCGTGAAAACAACCTGACTTAGGGCATTGTCTTGCACAAAACCATAGATCAATGGATAAGGAAGCGCGTGGCAAGTGAAACGTTAAGGCTAAAAATACACCTTTGCTATCGAATTTCTTAAACTTATAAAACAGCCGCAACTCTATGACATCTTCTCCACGCACTCACAGCAACACTGAAGAAAGTTTGCAACAGTGCATTCTAAATAGCTTCCTTTATCTGTGAAACGGCCGAATCACCATGTATGCTGACGATACCACCTTATTACATTCTTCCAAACCTTGAGGTGATAACTAATAGTGAGGTACAGCCCCAAATGACTCACACATTGAGATTGTTCAGAAAGCTAAAAACTTCCGAGTTCAACTTGATCAGCATCTTCTTTGAGATGAGCACGCTCAAAAACTGCTTCTGCTAGCCATATCTATATAGGTATCATTGAGCCATATTTTCGTTACTGCAGCTCTGTTTGGGTGTGCTATGAAGAGACCAGACTGCTTACACTTTAGAAGCAAAAAATCGTGCTGCCACAAAAGTGACAATCTGTAGCTATGATGCACCTGCTGATGCTCTAATTTAAAAGCTAAACTATCCACCTATCACCGAAACTATTAAACGAGAGACAGCGATCATGGTCTACAAATCTTTCAATGGTCTTATATCGAAGATCTTTTCGAATATTATTTGAAGGACTGCTTTTTTAATCACCGTCTATTTGTGAAATTTAGAGACTGATTTGTAAGTGCCTTTTTTCAAAACAGCTAATGGGCAACAATCATTTGCATAGCGTTGCGCTTATCTCTGGAACAGCCTCCAATCCGAGGTTAAAAAAGCACCCTCTGAACTCGTATTTAATATTAATTTCGATTTTTATCGTTTCCTATTTAATTTTTCTGTTTTGGCTTCGTAATCAGTGTATCTATTTGTATTGTGTATATATTGGATTTCTAATAGTAAATTTTTATGCCACTGCCCCCTGAAAAACAGCATTAGCTGATGGGGTCACCTTGGTTAAAAATATATGAAATGAAAATTGACTTCAAATGTGACGAAAATGAAATGAAGTAAAATGAAATTAAATGAAACTGAAATGAAATGAAATGATATGAAATAAAATTATTATTTTAGGGATGAAGATTATTTTGCAAAACAGAGCACTTTCAAAAATGAGAAATTTTTAAAGGTTGTAGCTGAGCTCGGAATAACCTACCCGCAAACAACCATGATTGCATTTCAGCATTACCTTAAATGCTTTGTGAAAAGAAAGCTAATCCCGGTTCCACGGCAACAGACTTTTGGTAAGATATTTCATTCGGCATTTCTCAAAAACCTTCTTTGATTTTCGTTTTGTAATTTTCAAAGTCTTTATTTTTAACCGTCTTCACGTAATCATTTAGTATTGGCTATGAAAACAAGCATTACTACTCTTTTTTGCATAAGCTATATACTACAAGGTATTGTATGGCATCTGTACTTTACCCTTCCCTTTAGAGGTCTCCTCTCAATATTCTTAAGCATTTTCTGTTCTGCAACCATTGTTCTTTGCATTCAATTTTGAGGCAGCTCTACATCTTTACTGCTGGTAACAGAAAAGCAATTTTCAATTTTAATTTTTTGTTCTTATAGTTCTCTCTTTTTTGTTGGTATCCCCACAAATATATTGCAATCTTTGGTCGAAAATATGTAAAAATACCCCCAAAGAAATTTCCAACTTCGTGGAACTATTTCACTTTGCAAACTGCACAGATGTAGCAGGAACCCAGATGTCTATTGCCAGCTGGATCACTCGGCATGTCAAACCCACTTTTCATATCTTTTTTCCAAATAATTCATCGTATGTATCTTATACAACAAGAAAGACAATTCCATGAAATTTTACGCGACTGTTGAAGAGATGTTTAAATGACAAAAGCGCAAACATTAATGCGATATGGGTTTTGCTGTAAATTTAGCTTAGTTTAATTAAGAGAATTTGACTTGCTTCTCTCTTTTCTGCACATTTGATTTCATAATGTAAGGCTAACATTTATATAATGATTTTTATCCTGCGATATTTATGACTCAATTCGAAAACTGATGGGATCCTGGTATGATACGAAATTAACATTCATGATCAAAATTCTGAAACACGACACGATGAAGCCGACTTCACGCTTGTCATTCTGTTGACAATTTTGAAAATCACATGAAGGTGCTTTAAACCAATAGGTCCTATATATTTTACAACAAAGCAGGGTTGTAATGATTCCACCCAGGTACAATATGCTTCAAGACACCGACATATAAAGCCGAATGGTACTATAACAGGCTTTTGTCTGTGATCTCTGAAGCTCCTACTCATCTTGTTTTTTTTAAGTTGTTATTGTTTCGACATGTTACAATATTTTTCTCTATATGCAATAGAAAACAATATATTGATGGGAAAGGTGGCCTTGGTAACAGGTGCTTCAAGTGGAATTGGTGCAGCAGTTGCAAAGACATTGGCTAAAGCAGGAGCATCTGTTGCATTGATTGCAAGGCGGCTTGATAGGTATTTTTGCTTTTGTTTCTGAATTTTTTTAACATATAAAGAAATTTTCTAATTCAGAAGCGCAAGACTTCTTACCGGGCTAACCTTTTAGTGGGACTTGTTCAGATTTCGTTGGTAAGAGGAATTTCCAGTTCGCTTACATACTGGTCATCCTGTTGAGCTGAAAAATCTTTGAAAACTTTCAAAGAATTCTCAGTAATTTAAAGATCCGGAAAAACATTCTTTCTTTGTTTTGAAAAGGTCTTCTTATACTGTTTCTGGCACTGGTGATTCAAAGCTCGACCAGTTTCTCCTCTCCTGTCAGTGCACCAAGGTACACCACGCACGTGATGGCTCTACACTTACTCATGATTTGCCTTTTCAGCCATGATATGCCTCCATGGTACTCGATGTCCGCCACGGCACTTATGGTACGCCCTCTCTTTAGATCGTCGTACTACAGTACAATATAAACATACCAGTATTAACTTATTCCCAGGGTGATACCAAATATTTTATAATGGGGATTCTCAAGGAAGTGGAGCAGTGATTAAATATCTGGGGTAGGGGGCCATGGGCAAACGAGAATAAAGCTTGGATAAATTGGTCTGAAAGCCTTGAATATTTTGACAACCCCGCTCGCAAATATTAAAACTATCATGAATCTTGAAAATTGTCGGATGATATCTGTATCTGGCCTCTACCATCTTAAGTTTTCATCTGAAACATTGGAGCATTTGCAATTTAAAAGCATCTGATGAAGCTTTTTTTTAGCTTTTTAATGGGTCTTGAAGCAGAGAAGCAGAAAGCAACGGAAGGGTTTGCAGCAGCAAAATGAAAGGAATTTGTTTTGTTATTGTCATGCAGCACTTAAGCTCAGCTAGACAGAAAGAACTTTGGAATATTAGCTCATTATAACCATGAAATATATTTCATATCCTAGCTTTAAAGTTATTGAAAATTCCATACCCTGGTCGCAAAATACAACTGAAATTCCTCTGCTCTGGTTTCCCAGATACCTAATGACTCATCCGTTATATATTTTATAATAAGTAGACAAATATTTTTCGCTACATACTTTGATTTCTTGAACAAGGGTTTAGATTTATAAAATTGTTTCCTAGACTGGAGCAAGTTCGCAATGCAATAGTGGAAGAGGGCCATGTGGCTATAGCACTTAAAGCGGATGTTGTCAGCTCAAAGGATGTATGTAACATCACATTATATCTTGCACTACAGTGAATAAGGCATTTATTAACTTGATCATTTCATTTCCGCATCAGTTTTTATGTAAGCATCACATTTACTAGCCAGGTCATGTCATATATTCTGGTTAAAGAAGTACCTCGGAAAGTCGCAGTTTTAAATTGCTAAGTTTAGCATAAATCTTAATCAACACTTTTAGGTACTGCAGTTCTTGCTTGTTTCTAAATCCTTGCTTCGTGCCGTCTCATTTTCTTGATACCTTGTCCTTACACATTAATTTACGTTGATTAATGAAAATCCTTGATTGGGCTTGGCAAATGTGCAAACAATTTTCGAGCTTTTAAAGTCATGACAAATGCACTCAAAGAAAAGTGTAGCATTCAAAATAAAGAGAGAAAGGTAGTGCTGGAGCAGCAAATTATTTTATGATTTTATTAGCTTAAGTGTTTAAGGTTTGTGTTATCCAATAGGCCTTCCTTTTCTGAGGCTAATTCAATCGCATAATTTTCATGTATTTGCTGGAAGTCAATAGTGAATATCGCTTCTAAAGCCTGAAAGATAGTTTCAACTTTAAGAGCATTCAAATAGAGTTAAAAGAGAGTTACAGTAAATGTAACAGTTTCTGTTAGAATCATAATACCAATTTAAATGACTGGTATATCATGTGAAAACTTGTTATTTGTCATAAAAACTAATGCAACAGAGAACAGCCCAATATCATTGCAAAAAGATCATTTTTAAAAAATGCTTTCAAGCATATTTAAAGATGTCTTGCGTTTATGATGCAATTGGTCGGCTTTTCATAGAGCTTTCGATAATTGAAAGCAAGTCTGTAAAATTAGCTGTTATTTCACATGTGGGATTAAAAACACACTATGAGCGTAAGCAACCTTCGTTTAAACCTTACTTTTCTGTCTTCAGCTGTCAGAACAGTGTTTCTGAAAAGTCCAGTATGTTCTGTCAGTATCAAATCGTACGGTTGTTAGATACACCTCAAGGGAGTTAATTTCTATAAGCATTTTTTACATTTCACTGTACTTTTAGGTGCTGTTGGCTGTTCATCAAACAGAAGAAATGCTAGGACCTCTAAATATTCTGGTATGTTGTGCTGGAGTCATGTATTACACGCTGATGAAAAACTTACATATGGATGAGTGGGACAGAACAGTTGATGTCAACTGCAAAGTAATATACCATTTTTCTATTGACATCATTTGACAGATCTTTTTCGCCATATAATAAGAGTTGTGTCAGTACCTCAGTCATTGGAAATATCGTTAAATCTAAAAGGTTGTATGTATTAATTCAAAAACCGTAGCGAGAAGATTTTCGTTCAACTTTAATGGAAGGGCAGAGCGTTCCTTCATCATATCCACATACTATGGCCGGGATATGATAGATAACATTTCCGTATTCGAGATCTGGCCGGACATAAAGTTTAAATAGTTCAATAAGGTTATGTCTAGGTAGGTACTTAGAAAGAAATGTCAGCAGACCAATGCTCTTTCTTCATTCTTTTTGTAGAGAAGATCAATTCAGCAGCTTTTTTTGCAGTTGATTGGCATTTTCCAGTCATAGGCCCACTGCCTTATCAACTCTAGTTCATGGTTCATGTCATTAGCAGCTAAGTCTGAGTCTTCTTCTACAGTTAACAACGAGTTATTGTCAGCAAAAAGCTTAACATTACACTTAACGCCAGTAGCAAGATCATTAATATTAACCGAAAAAATAAGGGTCCTAAAATAGAACCTTGGGGTACACCTGCTGAAATTTCTCCCCAGTCAGAATTCAGTCCATATAGAACAGTCCGCTGTTTTTTGTTCTTAAGAGGAGAGAGTTCTGAAAGGAGCGCTCCTGAGACACCACAGCGTTTTATTTTATAAATTAATCCGTCATGCCATACCCTATCAAATGCATTAGAAATGTCGAGATACACTGAACGGACAACAGGACACTGAGGTGGATTACAGTCGAAGGCTTTAAGAATCGTATGTGTGATGGAAATCAATTGATTTATTGTGGAGTCGCCTGGATAAAAGCCTGATTGATTTGGATTGAGCAACTTACATGAAACAAGATGGGAGTATAGAGAATCGTACAGAAGTTTTTCGAATATTTTTCCGAACATTGATGGGAGAGGAATTGGTCTATAATTCCATTTCAAATTTTTTCATTCTTATGAACAGGCACTACATTTGCACACTTCCATATTTCGGGAAATGAACCCTGTCTCAAGCAGTTTTCAAATATTATTTGTAGTGGAGTAACTAGTGCAGTATCACTTACCTTTATCATTTTAATTGATATTCCATACCCTCCATGTGCTTTATTAGGATTTAGTAATCTCATAATGTTTAGTATCTTTTCATCAGAAATAGGAAAGTCGCTTTTTAGGGAAGTAGGATTTGGAACAATAGGTGGAATAACGCTAACTGTGTCGATCGTCGTACACTGGAGAAGGAAGTAATCATTGAATATCCGAGCATTCTCAGAGAAATCACTTATGAACATCCCGTTTTCTGACACAGATGGTATTATAGGAACCTTAGCCTTGTTTAGGATAGTATTGATTAATGACAAATATTTTTTGCCAGGAGTTCCAGGGTCAGCTAAGGTGCTTCCTGTTTTGAGAAAATAATTTTGTTTGGCTTCCTCAATCAACTCGAACCTTCAGTATCATCTTCTGTATTCCCCCTAATTTATCATTTGGCTGACCACTCCGCACCAAATATTTATAAAGACGACTCTTTTTTCTAAGACGGTTTTTAACCTTATCTGTTATCCAAGGTGCTTTGTGTGGTTTTAATTTTATGAGGTATGAAATTTGAGTAAATGTTTAGCAGAATTTCATTCAGTAGTTCGACTTGTTTATTAGGATCAGACTGGTTGCCAAGGTGCTCATGCCAGCGAAACATTTGAATACTTCCCCTTATGGCAACGAAGTCTGCCTTGTCATGGTACCAAATCCTGCGAGTATATGGAGATAGTTTTATATTTGACACTGACAACTTTCCACAAACTATTTGGTCGGTAAAAATTTAACAATACAGTATTTGGAATTACTCATAAGATGTATTGGTTCTGAAATCAACTTGTGTAGGCCAAGATCAGTTGTTATGGGCTCAAATAACTTTTCCTCGTTATTCTCTTAGTCCTGTTCCCAACACTGAGTTTATCGGCAGTTGAAGTTACCAGTAATGATAACACAGAATGGGTTTTCAGCATGCATTTTGGATAGCATCAGCTCAAAATTTATCGCAAAGTTATCAAATTTAATCTGGTTTTGACTTTGACTTCTATAAACAAGGGCGAAAAATATTTTTTCTTTTCAATTGGATCTCACACGCAAGGCACTCAGGAAGGGCCACTAAATCAGAACGAATTTTCGACTGCAGCGAATCTTCGATGTAAAGCCCAACTCCCCCCCCCCCCCTCCCGCCCCCTTTTCACGTTGTGAGGATGGTTTACTGTAGCAAATGAATAGCCATCAAGTTAAAGCCTATACTTATCAACAGTGTTATCCAGGTGAGTTTCTACAATGCCAATCAAATCATAGGTGAAAATCGAGTTATATGCCTCAATGAGTGATATTTGCATGGTCGCACGGAAACACCCTATTGTTGCTCGCCACTGATTTACTTCAACTGGTATCATCGTTCAAAAATAGAGTAGCTTGATGTCTCCATAAAGACCTTTGTGACATTGGCCTTAAGCCTTGATAAAGGCATATTCTAAACTCCTGAATGAAGCGGCCACATTGTTTGCCGATTGTCAGTATACGTTTTAGGTTAATTTGGATCGTCTAAATGGTTTAATCTTATGAGCGACTGTCTAAAAGGCATTTTGGCAGTTACTGCTGCTCGGTGACCAACATCATCTATTATCTAAAGGTTATTTTATCATCAACATTTTCTTCGATTTTTGGTGACTCACTTTTTTCAATGACTATCCAAAACCCCTAATCAGATGTATTGATCAGTATCTGCTTGATAGAGCAGAAAACTTTTATTGATTGAAGATGCTCCTTGTGCATGTTGTATTCATCAAGGTAAGATTTATCGCTTGGGATCTTAGGATAAAGCACTTCATTTCATCACCAGTGGAGCACCAATCACCCCCCCCCCCCCCCCTATTATCGACCGCTATCACATCTAAGATTTTACATTACCTGTTCTTTAGGACTCGCGTGCTTTAGTGTGCCAAGTCGATGCAAAGTTTCTAGGCGCAGTTGAAAAAAGATTTTGTTATTTGTTAGCCTGCCATTTCACGCATGTTGTTAGATTTCAACCTCGTTTTATTCTGACAAGATTTTATCTCCTTAGGGCATTCTTCACAGCGTTGGTGCGGTTTTACCTGGTATGTTGGAGAGGCAAAGTGGTCACATTGTTAACATATCCTCTAACGCTGGAAGGAAGGTGAGTGTAGTGTCACTAGTTCCTACGGTTTATTATTGATATATTTTTAACATATTTTTTATAAGTCTATAAAGCTTACTGAATATTATAAACAAGCAATCCAATTGGCTTAATTTTATTATCTCCTTACTCCGATCATTTTTTAATTGCTATTTCTTATCACCAACTGTAGGTTTTCCCTGGCTTGTCTGTCTATTCTGGCAGCAAATTTTTTGTCGAGGCTTTATCCCAAGGTTTGCGTCTAGAGACTGCTTCATCTGGAATCAAAATCACCACCATTCAGCCAGGTAAACGTGTTTTGTCTCGCTCACTGTCTCAATTGAATTATGAAATGATTTTATCTAAATATATGAAATCAAATCACATATAATGAAATCAAGAATTATTTATTAACATAGTAGTAATTCATTATGAAGACTAATGAGAAGACGCAAGTTGAGACGTTTTAAAAAATTTAATTTTTTCCAAGTATACATAATTATTTCTAGGTTATAAAAGCTTTTGAACGTTTGAAAATTAAAGACAGATATTTATAAATATAGATATATAGATACTCAGAAAAACTTTGACTTTTTAAAGCGTTTCGCCTTGCGTCATCATCAGTAATGAGTATTCCAGTAACATGCAGCGCATATGTAATCAAAAACACAAAGGAATAATATCAATTTAGGTAATAATAATGAAAACTTGGAGAAATATAAAGCAATGCTATTGAATGGAAAGCCATTAGTTGGGTAACGTGTGAGAAAGGGGTGTTAGAGAAGATGATACAGTTCGGAAAGTAAAAGAACAAAGTACAACAGTGAAGCACAATAGAAAAAGAAAGAAGAACGATTTTGAATTAGGGATAATTTAAGCAGAATAATAGGGCTTAAATATATATTGCTATGATAATAGAATTGATAGAAATAAGAATAATCGGAAAAAATAAGATAAAAGTAAAAAAACAAAAGCATAAAAAAGTGATTTAGAATGAGGAAAGAAAACCATAGAAATAAATAGCATTCATTCTCAATGAACGTCGCGGGAGTTTCTTATAAAAATGTTTCTTGTAACACTGAATGTAAATAAACCTAACCAGAACGCTCTGGATAATCATATACCCTGTCGTTATATAATCTAATGGTGATGTGGTTATCAGATTTTTATTAACAGGCCCGCTGGAACAAAATTAATATTTGGAGGATTGCGAGCGAAGCAAGAGGAAGCGGGAGTGCGGGGCTTGTCCCCGCAAAAAATATTTTCAGCCGTGCCCTTTAGAATCACCCCTGATGTGCAAATTGCATTATTCGAATGATGAGCAAATGATAATATTTAGATATCTAATTACCGAGGAACACTATTTACAAAAGTTTTAAATTTTAAAAAAGGAATTTTATAATTGACTTGAATAAAGGTATCTGGCATGTTATCCAGTAACGTTTCGTTTCTTTCAGTTTGGTTCCAAATGATAACTATATACTTTGAGCCATTCCGGTTTTCCTTAAACTGTTATTCTACCGCCTATTTTTTGTACGTAAAGCACCATTTAGCGGTTCATTATGCTATCTTTTTGTCAAGTACGTTTTGACTCCTTTCATGGCTGAAAAAGATCTCTCGCTTATAACATCTGTTGTAGGCATTGCGAGAAGAATCTTAGCAGCTTTGATCACCTCCGACATTCCAACCTTTTCTAAGTAGTCAAGTCCCTGAAACAATAGACTATAAGTTTCCTGTCCTGTCCTGCAGATTCCTCAAAACACTTCTTCAAAGTCAGAGAGGCAAACTGGTCCGTTTTTTGACTAGCTCGGCGAGTTTTTTTTTCTGTTCCCTTCTTAGCTTGTTCGATGAACACTCCCAAAATATCAGCAATCTTCAGCCGTGGATCCCGAAAGTATGTCTTAGTATCCTTTGCAAATAACAGTCTTTTTGTGATGGAATTGTTCTCATTTCTACATACATGGGCGATGTATTTTAAGTATTTTGCTATATGATTTTTCGCTGAGGAACCGTTTGAACTATATCTTTTACTATCATTTTGTAACTATATCAGAGGAGCTGTTTGACTTATATCAGTTTAATGGATATTAGCTCGACGTAATTGCTTAAAAATGGACTCGAGAGCCTCACCACGAACAGTCCACGTAGACCTAGAGATAGAGCATGGATCCCTTTTGAATCGCTTTTTTACTGCTTTTTCATTTCATCCAACTTCGTGTTTCTTAACCAGCTTGAATATCTGATGAACGGCTTCAAAGACTCTTCTTAAGTTCTCCGCTAATTTGATGTATTCATCAACGCCAAGATTTTAAGTATGCTCGTAACAGGGGATATATAGGCATTCGCAATTGAGTGCTTTGATTTGAGTTCATAACGCCAGTCTTTGCCCCTGCCATCGCTGCAGCACCTTCATAGTACTGCCCAGGCTCATCTTCAAGCCTCAGATTCATTCTAAGTTATGTATTATTGATAATGAAAACAATTTGATCTGCACCATTTCTTTGTATAGAATTTTTGCCAATGAAATATTCGTGGACAATGAGCTCATCCTAAACCGATCAGAAACTGAATACCAGTTGATTCTTGTTCTAGACTTCAGCACTTTCATCTGCCATTATTGTGTAATTCACGGCATTTTGGATGTTTTGTGCTCTTTCTTGAAGCACTCGTAGAGCCATAATTTCGAGCATTTCGCCTTGCATGTCTGCTGAAGTGAACTTGTCAAACCATAATGACTGGAAGAAACTTTTAACATTTTGTTTACCAAATCACCGGACAAAGAATTTCAGATTACAAGACTGGTTTGATTCTGCCAGTAACTTGATGTCGCCACAGGAACTTTCTGCTATAGCTTTGGCCGTTTCTTTTGAGTCAGAGGCTGTTGGGGTGGGTCCTCATTTTTCAGGGATCATCTCAGTGACAGCTCCTCCTTCAGGCTTTTCTTCATTATCACTTTCTTAAGGCTTTTCTCTTTTCTTCTTTGTTTTTTAAATCATTTCGTTATTTTTGCCTTAGCTGGTGCCAATCGATGAGATCGATCAGACGTTTCGGTCTTTGAATCGAAATCCCCAAAAAATCTATGAAATTTAAACAAAGCGGAATGTAATAACAGATCCAAACGACGTGAACAGTTTTTTACTGAATTATTATGAACACTTCTACTAATATAAATTTCTCATCATAACAGACTCTGCCATATACGAGTTGAATAGTTTGAATATTCTGCAGTCCCAAACGACTTTGGGATTTTCATTTATTATGGAGATGAGAAAAAACTAATAATCTTTTTGAAATTGAACACCATCATTCATCCAGCAACTTGCTAGGACTGTATCGCAAACATCTCTTTCTACACATACATATGTGCCTATAATGTTTTACCAAGTACGGGGTAATTCAAAAGTATGTGGGTTACCACAAAAACGAACAAAAAACGAACTGGGGTATTCAGTTAAATGCGAACGTACTTGTTGCGAAAAAAATATCGATAATTGCTACTGTTAAATATCAACAGATGTAACGTTTTAACTTTTAGAGCCCTTCTCGTATGTTCTGTTTGAAGTTTTGGGGTCCAAATATCCTGGCAGGTTTAGTAAAAATACCTTACATTAAGTTAACCAGTGAAAATCCGTCGCGTTCACAAATATAGAGTGCTTATCTTTCTTAAAGTATTGCACGCGTGTGCATGTATATCTGTGTGAGAGCGTGTGTACATTCCATGTGTAAAAAAACATTGCGTGCGTATGGTAAGGGGCTTTTTTATCAAGAAAGGCGACCGTAAAGCGAATAAGGCAGATGGGGGTAGTTGCTACAGCAAACAAGAGCAAATAAAAGGAAAGTGGGGGTAAAAAAATCATCAATTTTGAGTCATTCTATGTACATCTCAAAAGCATCGCTATTTTTTTAAAAAGGGGGTTACGGGAGTCAGGATTTAAAACTGCTACAGATGTGGTGTAGTAAACTCCTCCACATCTCTCTTTATCAACCTTATCATCTCCAAAAAACTACAGTTTCTTATTTGTTTCGGAGCCTACCAGAGTTTCTTATTTTTTTTGTCGTCCCAGCTCTGGCATCGTCGTTTAAATCTGTTGTTTAATTTCAGTTTTTGCATCCCTTAACCACATGATTCATCGATTTTAGGTGATGTCCAAACAGAGCTTGGTGGACACACAACAGACCACGAGGTATTCTATTTTTATTGTGTAACAACAAATATAACTCAAATGTAACCGCGGAAATAGGGTCATTTCTATTAATAAAAACCCTTTACTGTAAAAGAAGTTGCGTGTTGCCAAGGAATATTAATTTAGTACACTGAAAAGCACATTTGTTTTAGAATCCTTCAATGCCAAATGGAATTCAGTTTTAAAATTTTCTTTCCAAGGCAAAAGAGCAATTTGACATGAGTGACAAAACGTCGACCATTTTGGCTCCAGAAGATGTTGCAAAGGCCGTGCTTTTTGCTGTAACACAACCAGAATACTGTAGTGTTAATGAAATTTTGGTTGAGCCGAGAGAGGCGCCAGCTTGATTCAATGCAAACCAATGATTGACGTCCATGAAGTACAAAGTCAAAGTCAAACAATGACGCTCAAACTTAACCAACTTAATTGTTATTTTAGAGCGTTTCTAGATGTAGAATGTAGAATACTTCTTAGACATACAAAGTATAATTCACTATAATAAGAAATAAAATTGAAGTTAAACATAATTAGGACATTTTCAGAGTTATTTCTGGTGCAATTGCCCCACTTTGCGCAACTGAGGGAGAGAAAGGTGGCATATCCGCCATAATTGTGGGCCACACTCGAACTGAAATTATCCAAGGTATAATCCTATGTGGGCGATATTTGGAATTTTCAACTATGTAATGATGATTCTACTTTCTTGTTGCTAAGCCCCGACTCTACACAGCTTTGTCTTCCTCTTGTGGCAGACAGGAAAACAGCAAGCTCCAGTACAATATCTATAATGCATTGCTGTCATAAAGAAAATTTTTAAAAGCAGGCTTGAACAATTTTGGTGCACGGAGCGGCCGCAAATAGTGAAGCAAATAAATAGTTTCCGAAAAAGGCGGAATAGTTGTTAGAGTTCCCGTTGGTTGTGCAAGTGACAACTAACATTATTCATTAGATCCGTCAGTTTTAATCAAAGATCAGACTTAACCAATTGTACGATAAAACGAAGGTGATCGTGCTTGGGAAACTTGCTAGTCTGGCAAGTAGGCTTTCAGTTTTCTTTTAAACTCGAAAATTGTGGGGCTATTCCTTATTTGGAGAAGTAACTCATTCCACAATTTGGTCGCAGAGTGATGAAAGCTTCTTTTGGAAAATTCTAGCTTTTTCATACTTACTAAGGTTAGGGACTGCTAGCCATCCGCCTTCGAATGTGCGTTTTCAATTAGTGTACGAGCCCTATTTTGGAAATGCTGTAAGTGATCTAGTTTTGTGTTAGACAACCCACCCCATAGCTCGTTACCATATCTTAGATGGCATTCAACAAGGGCTCTGTACTCCTGCTCTAACTTAGTTTGAGGTAAAATATTTGTTAATTTGCGCATTGAGGATAGTCCACATTTAATTTTTTTGCTTGAGAACCTTGTATTGTTCTTTCCACGTTAAATTTTCATCAACTTCTAGCCCAAGATATTTATTTTCTGGATCCTTTTTATGGAAGCATCGTTTATCCTTAGTTACACATGTTGTTGGATACCGTTCAATTGCCTTTTGTGACCCACAATCAAGAATTCAGATTTGCTAGCGTTAAGATTAAGCTTATTGCTACGCATCCACTCTGAGATGTTGGCTAATTCTTCGTTTGAATCATCACAGAGTGTCTCAACATCCTCTACTGAATATGTCACAGTAGTGTCGTCTGCGTACATGTTTGGGGACGACCTGCCAAGGCAATGCGGAAAATCATTTACATAAATAATGAATAGAAGGGGCCCAAGGATGTGCCCTGCGGTATCCCGCAATGTGCAACCCTACGACTCGATCTTACTCCTCTCATTTGGCAATATTGTTCTCTCCTCTTTAGATAGGATGAGAAACACTGATTAGGCCTCCAGGTAATTCCATAGGCAGCTAGTTTTGATATGAGTAGATCATGGTCCACCGTATGAAAGTCCTTTTTAAGGTCTAAAAAGACACTGATGTTTACCTTTTTCTGTCAATATTGGAAAACCACGTGTCCGTCACACCAAGGAGTGACGTTATTGTACTGTGTAGTTGTCTAAAGCCGTGCTGGCAGTTTGAGAAGAGCCGTTCTCTTTGAGGAACGTCGAAATTTGATCATGTACAATTTTCTCCAATAGCTTTGACAGTACTGAAAGTACAGAGATTGGTCAATAGTTACAGAATTCAAATTTCTCTCCTGACTTGTAAATTAGGGTTATAATAGCTAGTTTCCAGGCGTCCGGGAAGACCCCCTGTTCCATTGAAGAACTTGAAATTTTTGCCAGCCGTTTAGCTAATACTCTAGCGGCATCCTTTATGACTTTCACTGGTATTTTAACATGTCCAGGAGATTTCGAGCATTTCAGTTTTTTTCCTCTTAAAAATGCCTATGAAACGAAATTTTTCGAGATTAGCGAACTATACAAGTAGATAGCCCCTCTCATGACGATTCACATGATATGCACTTTTTCTGCCTTTATTCAAAAAATTATCTCAAAAATTATCTCATAAGAATTAGCTCAAAAAATGACGAGAAGGTTGCGTTTTTAGCCGAGTAACTGTCGAAGAATTTTGCGCGGTCAGTGAAGAATGTCTGGAATGTGTGACGTCAAAACGGTTGTAGCCTCACGCAAGTCATAAGGGGAAAGACACTGAAGCATATTGTTCTGTCGGGGCAGAAGCCTTCGCAAAACATCTAGTCGATTTGACCCTTTTATGGCACGTTATTCGTACTGAAGAACGTAACTTTGATTTACTTAATTGTGATAAAATGTCGTGAAACGCTACTATATACACCATTCCCTATTAATTTTTACTCAGAAAATACTATGAAGGGCAACTGCAACCAGATAAGAAAATCTCCCTCAGAATTGTTAGCCATAACCCTCACAAAATCAGGTCTCGAGGCTGCACTTTCCTCATCATAGGGAGCGCGAATGGCCGTTGGTGCATCGGCTCAATACGCTCACTTTTTTCCCCAAAAAACTTACAAACAAATGAATTTTATAAACCAAAATACAAGCAAAGTTCATTTCTGGGCAGGGAATGGACAAGAAAAGCTTTCTTTTCTCACCATAGAGCCCGAAGGGATCCCCCCCCATTCCCCACCAGAAAACTCAAAAAGGGGAAA